>PVKE010052610.1:0-10286 GCA_004027555.1 Craseonycteris thonglongyai
CTTCAGTGCATATTTATTTCTATTTTACTTTTGACAGATAGAGAGAGAGACAGAGACAGAGACAGTTAGAGAACCGAACTGTGGGAACTCCCCAGTTCAGCATGTGGGTCCTGCCTGGGCCGGAGCCGGGATTCGATCCTCGGTCCTCGTGGCCTCAAAGCGAGCGCTCAACCCGCTGAGCCGTCCCGGCTTTTCCCGGGGAAAATCTTAAAGTCAGACATATCTGGGTTCCCCTCCAACTCTACAACTTATTGTCTGAGTGAGGTTGGCCAAGTTGCTTAACCTCTCCTTGCTTCAATCACCTATCTCATCTATAAAAAGAGCAAACATTGCCTACTTTAAAGCTGTTGGAAGAATATTAGATAAATTATGTGTCACATATGTCTATAGCTTACAAGCTGTACTCAATTATTAATATAATCATCAAACCAAAAGTATATAAAGCACTATAGGAATCATCTTGAAAAAATAACAAAATCTGCTAAGGAAGACAGGAAAGAATCCATAAGAGAAGAGGAAATCTGGGGCCCAAAATTTAATCACAAGTGTGATAGAAGGTGGAGTAGAAGGAAGAGGAGTTGACATGTTCACTAAAAATCAAACACCTCCAATTAAGTTGGAGAGAAGGAATGTAAAATTCTTAGTAAAGGCATCCTAAATTAGCATTTATATTATATGATTCACCACTTTATATTAAAATTATGTGATTCAGTGGATGTAAGTTTATGAAAGTAAAGAATTGTTACTCAGTTTTGTACCCCAGCACCTAGCAGAGCATGCAAATTAGGTATTCAATTTAACAAATAAATTTCTGTAGAAAATACAAGCAGTTCTTTTATATCTAAAGCCTGAAAAGATATCTGACAGCAAAAAATTATTATGAGGCTGGAAATAAAACCATCAAACCAAATTAAGGAATGATAACATCTCAATAATGTATACCAAATTCAACACTATAAACTTATGAACTCAACACTCCAAATGATTCAATGGTTCCTAATCAGATATGCACAGTCCAACCTTATCTTTGGAATGTTTAAAAAATATACTTGTTTAAAAAATACACTTAACCTGCACATATAAAATGGGCCTTTGGTATGAAAAAAGGGAATATGTTTGTGAGTGCATACATGCAGGTGGGAAGTGCAATGCAAAGCAAGAATGGCTTGTTTTAGAATGCTCCACAGATAACTGCAATGTGCAGTACCACCCTACCACCCTTACACACTAGTGTACCCACCCCATCTTCATCCAGTCCCATCCAGTTTTACAACTTCTATTAGGTCATGAGTGAGACTAGTCACTTCCCAGCTCTAATTAAAATAACTCAGCTGAGCCCTCTGCACTAGTATATACCATTTGGGTTACCGTGGTATACTATATTTCTTAAAGATGGCAATAACAATATTTCCTAGCTCTTCTAGAACCATCAAGAGAAATCTAATTCCCCTCCCCTTGAATCTGGGCATACTTGTAACTACTGTAATCAACAGAACATGGAAGTGATACTTCAAGACTTTCAACCCAAGATCATAAAAGGTGATGCAGCTTCTCCCTTGTTAGCTTGAACACAAGCCCTTGGAGAACTGAGTAAAATGTTTCACTATCCTGAGGTCACAAGCTCTGAGGAAGCCTAGGCCACATGGAGAGACCACGTGTAAAACTTGCAGAAGACAATTGCAGCTGAGTTCCTAGCCAACATCAACTATCAGACATGAGAGCGAAGATGCTTCCAGATGTTTCCAGCCCCCAACTGCTGAATCATCTCTAGCCTTTGAGTCTTTCCAGCTCAGGATCCAGACACTGTGAGGTAGAGGGAGGCCTATCTGAATTGCTGACCAACAGGACCTATAAACCTAGTACAAGTAATATGAATGTTTTACACCCCTAAAACTTACAGTGTGGTTTGTACATTACAACAGCAACTGAACAGTTATAATTTAAATAGTTATCAGTCACAGATTTATCATTAAAGACAGAATTAAATGTTGAATCATCTGAAGCCTCATAAATCCCTGTTCATCGAAATCAGTTATGAATCTGACTCCTGACCAAGTTACGTTTATAAATTCCACTTTATTGCTTCAAGCATAGATTTTGACACCTCCACCTACCCTCCAGTAAGTTCTATTTTATTAACCCATTACCTTGAAACTTTACCTTTCTGTAATTTCGCTCTCCAACCTCCTGACCACATTACTGCTCCCTGCCCTCTAGTACTCAGAATTTGGAACCCAGTGACCACAATGGCTTACCTTCACCATAAACTCTGGTCTGATGGCAGTTGCTACATTATTCAGGAAATGAGACAAAAAGAGAATCCAAGAGAAAAATGACTTAATTATGCTAGGTAAAACTCAAATCTTACCATACTCTTTTTACAAAAGGCGGATGAACAAAGTCATTTACTTATGATACAAAGATAATCCAAAACAATAAATAATGAAAATGTTGTATTTGTCTTTAAACTGTATTCTACAATTTCTAAAACATATCTCCCTTCTAAATATTTATTTTAATATTAAAATTATTTTACCTTCCCCAAATAGCCATTAAACAAGAAAATTGGGAACATTATTTATAAATTCATGATTCCAAAACATTTCCCTATAACATAAAGGCTAATAATAATAAAATTTTAAAAAAGGAAGTCAGTAAAAGGCAAGATAATTAAAGCATCATATGCCAATATTACCTTACAGAAATAAATGCGAGAGAAATGATGGTCTCTTCATATCTTATAAATGATACAATTTATTTGTATGACGTTCAGTCACTGCTCTAAATTTGACCGGGTAATGAAATGTGACATGAGGAAATACCATTCACTGGGATAAATATACACAATTGTACACAACAAAAGTCTTTTTTAAAAATCCAGGGGATGCCAGGATGGTTCAGCAGGTAAAGCGCTCGCTTTGCAGCCCCAGGGTCTGAGGATCGAATCCCAGCCCGTGTAGACTCATATTCTGAACTGGGGTGTGTTTCCCATGTGGGAGTCCCCCAGTTCAGCCCCCAGCTCATGGGGGTGTGCCTCTCATGTGGGAGGCCCTTGGCCTGGTTCTGGCCCTGCGTGACCCCTGCACACCTGTGTGGAACGAAACTATAATCAGAACCAAAGATGACAACTATGGAGAATGCTCTGAGCCCTCCCCCTTCTCTCTGTCTCTTCTGTCTCTCTTTGTCAAAACAATAAAAAATAAATCATTAAAAATAAACAAATAAATAAACATAAAAACTCAAAGGCAGGTTATGTCATGAAGAAACTTCTTTGGTTTATAAAATTTTTTAGAGATAAAAATATATAATCAGCACAAAAACATAGCTAAGTTTATATGCACAATGAAATGCCTTTTATGGTTCTACTTTGCCAGCACAGTTACAGTTAATGGGAATTGCCATGCAAAATTATTGTTTTTATGAATAGAATCTTCTTTATTACTAACCAATCAAATTTCCTTTTTTATTACTAATATAGAAAAGTTCAAAACCATGATTCATTTATAGAGCATACAAAAATAAAAAGTGTTCAAGAATAGAGGATCATTAACAAAGCATTAAAAAATTAAAACATACATTTCTCTTACTGGCAAGGCAAATGCTTCTACACATAAATGTCTAGAGCTGGATTTGCTGAATATTATGTCTGTCTTTGAACAAAAAATGAGAAGCCTGAATTTAATATCTCATCTCCATTTGATATCTTCAATCCATCTGATAACTGCTTATCAAGAAATTTAAAAAATATTTGAAAAATGTTAAGAAGTTTGATGATGTTTTCTTTAAATTTTCACTCAAATATGGAAAGCTTGAGTTAACATTAATAACTCACATGTCTTCCAGAAATTAGACTAACAAATTTTATGGGGCATCCATCACCAAAATCTTTTAAGTTGAAAACTAAAAATCATGCCATTTCGGAGCATAAAATGTTAATAAAGCATAAAAGAAAATTAAAACTCATATTATGTTTAACTATATGGATTATTTCAAGATCTGAAACAAGCCTTTCAAGTGATCTTCACGTCATTATCAAAGTTTTCTAAAAGGCAGCATAACACTGTCTATATCCAGCTTCCCACCTATTCATGAATACAAGTATGACAAAAATAGGCCACAATTCTGTCAATAAATTGCACTCTGCCTCTACTCTGAAGTATAACCATGCTCTGCTTCTTCATCTGCTGCCCCTTTCATATCTACTTCACATGTGCCAACTTGATAAGTACTACAGTATGAGACTATTCATATAACTAATATGAATCAAAGATTCTCTAAAATGTGACAGCCAGTTCAATAACTTCTCAGTAAGTCCTCAGTGCCTTCCTCAATATTGAAAAATCCTCAGAATTCTGAGCATAAATAACTAACAAAATATCTTTATTTTCCAGAACAAAAGAACTAAACACACTATATTTTTTTCAATTATCTGTTGCAATTTCCATCCTTAGATATTCACACATATAGATATAGGAGCTCTGATTATCATTTTTTCTTTTTCAATAAACCTTGTAAACAGGATCACTTCTATTTTACAAAGAACTTTTAACCTATATTTTCCACTTCTTTGTGCCTCTGGAATCCTTCTGAAATGCTTTTGAAGTCCAGATTTCTCAGTGTTCATGTGGAAGAAGAATGGAATAGAAACACTTTATTACTGATGTAAAAACAAAGTCTTTTAAACATGCCTGTTTTGATTATACTTACTTTCAAAATGCTCACATATGGGTTCCATGGAACCTCTAAAACTACTCTCTCCGATCATACTATAAATTAATGCTACTGCTAGAATGAAGTTATTAATAAATTTAAATAATTAAGCACCCACATGCTCAGTAAGATAAATGAAATATTCCAAGTCTTCTTTTTTCATCCTTTATATAGTTTTGAGCTTCTAAATAAAGAACAGACAGATATTGTCCTGATTTCAAAAGATTAATGACAGTATAATGAAATTGACCGACCTGCTTAAAATACAGCAAGGCACTGGTGAAATAAGATCACCC
Organism: Craseonycteris thonglongyai; assembly: GCA_004027555.1. NCBI lineage: Eukaryota > Metazoa > Chordata > Mammalia > Chiroptera > Craseonycteridae > Craseonycteris > Craseonycteris thonglongyai. Next base: position 5,007 of record PVKE010052610.1, read on the forward strand.
AGAAAAAAAATGGTATATGAGTTAATAAAAATAAAGACACTTAGGACATTTTCTGCTGTCCAAAATGGTAATAAGATGACATCCTCAAAGGCTCTTGGATACTAGAAGTAATAGAAACTACCACGTATTGAATGAACATTTAATATGTACCACCCTATACTATGTGTTTAATATATATTTAAAATATACTATACCCTTTTTACAAAAAAGGAAACTGAGGCCCAGGAAGGTCTCCCCAAGATCACAAAACAAGACACAGACCTGAGCTTGGACTCAGTTCTTCTGTCTTATTCCAGTGGTCCTGCTCCTAACCTTTACATTCTTACCTTAAGGGAGCTTCAATTTCCTCCTTTATAGAACAAAAATATCAAATTGTTAGTAGTATTAGCAATTATGTATGTAAAATCATCAGCACAGTGGCTCAAAAATGGATGCTTACTCATAGTATCAGTAATCAGATAATAATCAGCTAAGTTTTTAAGGCTAAAACTTTCTGGCAATGTCTAATAAACAGGCCTCTACTGAAAATGACTGAATATATATACCTATGATCTATACCAAAAATTCAATTTTATAATGAAGATAAACATGACTGGAGTTTATAATATGTATAATCTTAAACTAAATACAAAAACGTGTTGTAGTAGTTTTAATAATTATAATTACTGTAGATGTTTCATATTATTGAAATAACTTACATATTCTATTTTTAAAAAATTTTAAGACTGACCAAATTTTTATCTTCATATAGGAAGTTAGAAGCAAAACCCAGAAGAGAAAAACTGATAGATAGGTAACTAGCTAAAAATAATATTAATGAACATTTATTGGGTGCATGCAATGTGCCAGACACAATGCTAAAGCATTTTACATATTTTCTCATCATCTTTAAATAACCTACAATTATCTTTACCATTTTGCAAATAAGAGGTCTATAAGGCAAGTAATATGCCTAAAGTCACACATTTAGTAAGTAGTTGAGTAAGAACCCAGGTCTGACTCTTAGTTCAAACTCTACACAGAGGTTTCCAACCTTTTTGGCTTCCCTGAGCCACACTAGAAGAACTGTCTTGGACCACACATAAAATATACTAATACTGGGGAAGCCGGGATGGCTCAGTGGGTTGAGCGCTTACTTTGCAATGCCAGGGACCGAGGGTCAAATCCCAGCCCTGGCCCATGCGGACCCATGTGCTGAACTGGGGAGCTCCCCCAGTTCAGTTCTCTCTCTGTCTTTGTATCTCTCTCTCTCTCTATCTCTCTCTCTCTCTATCTCTCTCTCTCTCTCTCTCTCTCTCTCTCTCTCTGTCAAAAACAATAAAAATAAATAAATAAATAAAAATAAAAAAATTTTTAATTTTAAAATATACTAATACTAATGATAGCTGATGGGCCAAAAAAAAAATTTTTTTTTTTTAAATCACAAAAGAATCTCATAGTGTTTTAAGAAAGTTTACAAATTTGTGTTGGGCAGCATTCAAAGCGGTCCTGGCCAGGCCACAGGGTGAACAAGTTTGGTCTATGGGCAGTGCAAAAGCAAGGTGAAGGAAGTGATCAACACTATAGGAGATTTCTCCTGTTTAGTGCTCAGGACCTCACTCTTCTTCTTTTGTTTGTATCTGGTGTCACTATGGAGCCCTAAAGCATGGAGCCACTCCTGGCACAGGAACAGGCAAGTGAGTCAAGCCTGTCCCATCACAGTGCTCCATGCTTTTGGCTACAGTGACTGTTCCAAATGTGGTCACACAGCACATTTGGCGCTACTCAATCCTCCCCTAGGAAATACACGGTTTGACAATTAAGTTCATAAATCATTCTAGAGAAAGGGCTACATACCTCATTGCTGAATATCACTACAGTCAAAGTATTCCCCTTGGGAAGGTATGCACCAACAAAAGAACCTAGTCCACCTTTCAAAGCATTTTTGGAACTCTTTTTCTGGAATGGCCATCAGAGCCATCATCACATTACCCTAGATGTCCTGAATGTCACTCAAAATGTCTTCCTTTCAATCTTTCCTTTATGCTGGGGTAAATAAAAAAGCCATTGGGGGCCAGATCAGATGAGTAGGGAGGGTGTTCCAATACAATTACTTGTTTACCAGCTAAAAACTCCCTCACAGACAGTGCCATGTGACCTGATTCTTTGTTGTGATGTAAGAGCAACGAGTTAGTTGTTGGTGAAAAGTTCAGGTCATTTTCATCTAACTTTTTCACGTAGCCTTTTCAGCGCTTCCAAATAGTAAACTTAGTTGACTGCTTGTCTGGTCGGTACAAATTCATAATGAACAATCCCTCTGGCATCAAAAAAGGTTAGCAACATTGTTTTGACTCTTGATTTGGATTGACGGAAACTTTTGATCACAGAAAATTGGCTGACTTCCATTGTACACTTTGATGCTTTGTTTCAGAGTTGTATTGGTACACCCATGTTTCATCACCTGTTAGAAAGCATGGCCCAAAACATCGTCTTGCCTCTCCAAAAGGTCTTGGCAAACTCAAGCTCCGGCACATAAAAACACACAACAATAATGAACGCCACTCAGCAAGACACTGCCATATGCCGACATGAACACAGCTCTGAGACATTAACATACCAAGGTTATGAAACCTTACCGAGTTGTTTGTACAGTGCTACCAATATAAGCACACAGTGGCAAGTTTGTGAACTGTCAACTCATAGTCATACCCACTGACGGTAAAAAAAAAAAATTTAACAGGAACTCAAGTAATATATTGGAATATCTTGCCATTAAAAGAAAACAGACAAGTCAAAAATTAAAATACATGGCAGTTATAAAAGATTTTGAAAACCATTCAATATCCAGGACTATTTTTATCCTTCTTTTAAAGTTCTAAATCTACCATATCATCATCTAGAGACCCAAACTACTATTTCAAAATCATAATTTACCATTCCTTTCCATATTACTAAGTCAAAAGAACAATCCAAATTCCTCTTCCACTTTATGATATTTTTCCAAAGAAACTACTTAGTACACACAAATATAAGCACTGCTTACATAGAGAAAAATCATATATAACTTGTGGCTTTAGGATGTATCAACTAGCTAGACTGAACTACATTTAGCAGAATTCCCTTTCTACTATGTTTCTGATTAGAGTGAGCTACAGAGAATACTCTCTACCAGCCATTGGGAAGATAGAAATAAGACAGACATTCTGCAGTATATAATACACCTTCTCCCCGTTATTCAAACAATAATCTAGACGCTGCTGTGAAGGTATTTTGCTAATATAATTAAAGTCCCTAATCAGCTGACTTTACATTAATCAAGATAAGATGAAATACTGCCATTTGCAACAACATGATTGACCTTGAGATCACCATGTTAAGTGAAATAAGTCAGACTGAAAAAAACACAAGAACCATGTGGCTTCACTTATATGTGAAATATAAAACTGAAAGTAACAAAAAAACAAAAATTCATGGACACAGCCAATAGTTAAGTGGTTACCTGAGAGTAAGGGGGGAGATGGGGGGGGAGGTGGTAGGGGTCATCAAATATATGATGATAGAAAGAAAACTGACTCTGGGTGGTGAGCACACAATGCAATGCATAGATGATAAAATGTAGAATTGTACACCTGGAACCTGTGTAGTTTTTACCAACCAATGTACCCGAATAAATTTAACAATTAATAAAAAAAAAAAGGAAGATTATCCTGGGTGAACCTGATTTAATCAGCTGAGATCAGACACTGCAAGCAGCACTGACTGCACAAGTTCTCTCTTCGTCCAGAATATCCCCTTCTTAGCTGCCTGCCTGTCCACACAGCAGCACAAGCCAATTCTGAGTGTGTGTGTATGTCTGTAGCTATAGGCAGAGACAGAGCACGTGCACAAGCACACGTGCACACACTCCTACTGTTCCTGCTTTTCTTGTTGAACCCACCAATACAACACCCTAAATACCCATCAGGATAAGACTAGATAAATAAATTCTCATTTCATTACAATGAATTACTATGCAATCATTTAAAAATGATGTATAATTCCATTCATAGACATGGAAAGAAATAATTATGTTATATAACAAAACAGGTTACCAAAGAAGTATGTATATTTCATGTTATATCTTTTTTTTTTTCTTTTTAATTTTAGGGAGAGATAAAGAGAGAACTTTGCTCCCCAAAGTTTTAATAATGAGGATGGGATCTTAAAGTCTTAATCTGAGTGTTATAATTTTAGTTGATTTTTGCTTTATCCTGTTGTGTGTGTGTGTGTGTGTGTGTGTGTGTGTGTGTAAGGTTTTCATTTTCTACAATAGCCACGTATATTATTTTCACGGGAAATTTTTAAAAAATAATAAACCTTTCTCATTTGACGGGGAAAAATGTCAGGTAGACTTACAGGGTAATATGTGCCCATAGCCTAACAGGACAGACAGGAGTTATTCAAGCAAAGTAGACATTTCAGGCAGAGGGCAACATGTGGACACTACAGGTAGTTTAGAAAGGTGAGTGTTCAAGGAAAGGAGTGACAAGAGATGAGTCTGGAGGGACACACTTGGACTAATTTATAGTAGGTCTGTGTCTTATGTGCCTCATTCCACCTACTGGCAATGGAGAACTAATGAAGGTTTTATTTTTTTTTTTTATTATTTTTTTTAATGAAGGTTTTAAAACAAGGAGTTATATTTGCATTTTAAGATAATAAAAATAACACAAACAAAACACCATGGAGGCTCACAGTGTGGAAAGTGTATTGGAAGGAGACCGTAATAGAAGCAGGGAAACCAGTTCAGCGACTACTACAGTAATCCAAGAAAGAAAAGCAGTGGAGAAGAGAGTAAGCCATTGAGTAAGAACTGAGAGAACTTGGTGGAGGGCACACCTGTAGTACACAGACAGAAGTGATTGACTTAAACTGAGAAGTTCAGAGAACACTTCCAAAAAAGGTGTCCTTATAAAAAGGTTTTCAAGGATATCATAGATATCCTTAAAGGCAAGAAGCCTTTAAATGTTTCCAAAAGAAATATTACGGTAAATAGTATGTTGGCTCACACTCACTGAAAGGAAGAATAATAAGCAGTGTTAAATACATTAAAAATTAGAGCTCTCGGGAAAAGCCGGGACGGCTCAGCGGGTTGAGCGCTCGCTTTGAGGCCACGAGGACCGAGGATCGAATCCCGGCTCCGGCCCAGGCAGGACCCACATGCTGAACTGGGGAGTTCCCACAGTTCGGTTCTCTAACTGTCTCTGTCTCTGTCTCTCTCTCTATCTGTCAAAAAGTAAAATAGAAATAAATATGCACTGA
>PVKE010052611.1:0-10283 GCA_004027555.1 Craseonycteris thonglongyai
GGAATTACTAGAATTTTCCATTACATTTGAAAACATTGGCAAATTCTTACAAAAAGGAAGGAAATAGGAATTATACTCTTTGTACTAAATTTTTTTTTAATTTTTTTTTAATTGTTTTAGAGAGAGAGAGAGAGAGAGATACAGAGACAGAGAGAGAACTGAACTGAGGGAACTCCCCAGTTCAGCATATGGGTCCACATGGGTGGGGGCCAGGACCAGGATTCGATCCTTGGTCCCCAGCACTGCAAAGTGAGCTCTTAACCCACTGAACCATCACGGCTTCCCCTGTAAGAAATCTTTTGGATGTATTGGTAAATTTATTTCAGCGTTGGGTATTAGAATTTGGATGTATTGGGTAAATTTATTTCAGCGTTGGGTATTTGTTTTCTATGTTGAAGGCCTAAGTGATTGATACCTTTGACTTCTGCTGATCATTTGTTCACCATTTTCCCAATGAATTTGCTCTGAAAACAAGTGAAGAACCGCTCTCCTTTTCTCCCTTAAGTGTTAAGGTGTGGGACACTCAGACATTCCACCTGTGTCCCAGTGAAGGCAGTGTGACTCCCTCTGTTCCAGTGAGTGGTTTGTTCCTTTCTCTTACCCACCAAAGTAGACATAGCTACATGCTCCCAAAGAGAGACCAACATTTGAATAGTTTTCTGTTACTCACTGGGGATACATTCCAGGATCCCTTGTGGATGCCTGAAACCATACATAGTACTGAACCCAATATATATGATACATATGTACCTATGATAAAGTTTAATTTATAAATTAGGCCTTTTTATAGATAGAAGACTCATTCTTAGCTTAGATCTTAGCAAACTCAGCATCGAATATTTTCTCTTTCCTTATTAAGTTAAGAACTTAACTTTTCACAAAAAGGATGCACTTTATGGCTTCTCTTCGGCATATCCAAATTGCCAGGGTCACTACTCTTGTACTTTGGGGGCAGTATTAATTGAAATAAGTATTACTTGGACACAGCAGTGTGATACCGTGACAGTTGATCTGATAACTGAGATGCTACTAAGTGACACACGGCAGGTAGGATATACAGCGTGGACACGCTGGACAAAGGGATGATTCACATCCCGGGAGGGACAGAGTGGGAATAAAGGAAGATTCCTCATGCTACTTAGATGGCACACAATGTACAAAGTATAAATTATTTCTGAAATTTTCCATGTAATATTTTCAGATTTTGATTAACTGAGGGTAACTGAATCTGCAAAAAGCAAAACCATGGATAAGGGAGACTACTGTAAATGAATGGTTTGATATTACTGCAAATAAAAAAAAGGCCTAGGGGAATAAAAAGGAAAGTACCACTGTATTGCTATATTATGTACATTATAATCCGTATACCCATATACAAAATAGAAAAAATTTTGAACCTGGGATATGTGTATAAATTATTGATAACATTTTAGTTCTTGCCTTGGGTGATGGATTCATGTACACTCATAAATTATGTATGTTTCTTATGGCATATGACAAAAAAGTATAATTTAAATGAAAGGGGAATTTGCATAGACCAAGGTTCATGGTAAGGAATTAAAAAATAAAATTGATCTGGTCCTCTGTAATAGAGTTCCTAAAACTTAGATTTTTAAAAGCTTAAGATGACAGTGATAATATTAAACAATATTTTTAAATGTCTCCTGTGATTATGTCATTCTATATTATCCAAATGACAGTACACACTGCACTCAGTTTAGCATTACTGATATTGGATATAAATTCATATATTAAATAATACTGTTGACCATTTACTTATTTTATTTGTCCACTAATTTTTTTTTTAGTTGTGTGTGTGTGTGTGTGTGTGTGTGAGAGAGAGAGAGCAAAAGAGAGAGAGAGAGAGAGAAAGAGGGAAGGCCCAGAGCAGTCTCCATAGCTGTACACCATTAGTTGTGACATAGTTTCACCCCACACAGGTGGATGTGGGGCTGCACAGGGCAGGAATCAAACCAGGGTAGACAAGAAACTTTGCCACCATCTGGCCATTACCAATTGAGCTGCAGTTCAGCAGATGGGTTTGCACAAGGTGGGGCCGTGATTCAATCCCAGGACCTCATGGTTCCAGGGCAAGCACTCAACCAGCTGAGCTATCCTGGCATCCCCTGTCCATTAATTTTTTTAAATGTCACAATGTGACTGAAGAACAGCTTGTGCTAGGAGTAGGGTGTATCAGCTCCTGTACTGACTGCTAACATGGGCTTGGATTACCAGCTGTTTCTTAAATCATTGGTTTCTTTACAAGGATAATTTAAATCATTAGTTCACATTTTACTGGTTAGTCTACTTGAAACCACATAATCCAGTTCCTAAAGCTGATGAACTAATAACATAAACTGTACTACGTAATGATGTATTGAGCAACTGTGGGCGTGAGGTGGCCCTGCCCGTGGGTTCACATGAAGAACGTCTTTTTCTTCCTCAGTTTGCCATCAGTACCATATAGGACTCATGCAGGATTGATACACAGCTGGGATGCAATGGTGTTGTAATACTGTTTGTTAAAATACAGAATCAAATCACTTTCTTTCAGATGTACCTAGCTACTGTCCTGAGCCTCCCAAAATACCTGTCACATTGCCCCTCAGACCTTCATATCTCCTGAAGACACAACAATGAAAGAGTTAACATCTGCAACTCTGTGGCTGATGTCCATCCTGATTTGTCTGTCTGGTCAATCAATACACAATTTTGGGATACATCCCTGGGCCTCTGCCATTCAAACTGGGTGAGAGTGTCAGAGTTAACATATTAAATATTAGTTAAGCTCAGATTCTTTTTTAAGTAAAAATAAATAGGTAGAAATTAGTTACCATATTCTCTCCCCAAAGCCCACTTTAAGACCTCTTGACCTAATACTATTTAAGGTTGATGTGTGACTACAGAAATCTGTGATATTATAATATACTAATGAAACTCTTTAAAATTCAATGTACATGTATATGTATAATGTTTCATATATAAAATTCCACTTTACAGACCATTTTTTGGAACTATATCACTTCTAAATCTATTTACTGATACTTTTATATGCATTTTGTTCATATAAACATAAATAAGGGAACTAAAACATAAGGTAGAAGTTCATATTCAATCGTTATTGCTTGGGCTTATAAACTTGATAAGAGGAGACCTAAGGTCATGTAATTAAGGGCGATTCTGAATATGTGAATTCTTCCACAATTGGCCATATTTATGTTTGGACTTTGTATTTGGCTGCATGCTCTGTGGGCAATTTTCCTACTTCTGCTGAATTAATTTAATAATGCCACTTCTTGAAATAGCCCAGGATGTAGAAAAATGTCAATGATTTTCAAAAATGTCACTTTTCATATGAAGAGAATGGCATTTTGTTTTCTTCTAAAAATAAAAAAATAAAGCATTTGTATTAAAATATTCTCTGTGAAGGCACCTAGGAATCCATGTATTACCCTGGTAAAAACTAATTGATCTTCATGTAGGTTCATTGGCCTTACCCAAATGAGCAGAAATACAAGGAACCATCAAAATCTCTTGGGCAGTTGTCTTTGCCTTGAGTGTATAGAAAGATGAATAAAACTCTCCCAGAAGGAACTCATTATATTTAGAACCCTCTCTATTTAGCTAAGGGACAAAAACTAGAGTTTAGTGAAGGCCATAACATCTTCCAGTTTTTAAAAGGATTGAGAGGATAAGGTAATTTTGAACTAAAAACAGAGACCGTTTTGGTGCATCTCCCTGAATTCTGCTGTTTTCAGAGAGGATTAGTGAAGAGCATTAGTGTTTCTCTCTATTCAAATACATTTAATATTCAGAAAAGGGAAAGCCCCAGATACAAACTCCCAATCAAACTGTCCTCTAAAAGAGCTAACGACATTAAAAGCAATGTGTAGTCCACATATCAAAACAAGACAAAAAATCAAATGAAATCTTCACTCCTGAGTCAGGTTCTGTTTTAATGAAATAAATCATCTACACCACTGTGGATTACCCATTCTGGAATAAATTTGCATTTAACTGTTATTTTGATATCCATACGTTAATGAACAAAAAGAATCAGAGGAGCGGTACCAAGTGCCGCCCTGCTACACGGAGGCTGGAGAAAAAAACAAAACATCACAACCACAATACTAACAGAGAATGTATTTGCCAGATAATTTTTGTAGTATCTCATTTGGTGCTTTCAACTGTTATTAAGTACCAGGCATTACCATGGGCCTCATTTTATTAAGGTTTGTAGAGACTAATTATATTGTCAGGGGTCAAACAGGAGCAGAGCAAGGATAGAAATCCAGGTCTATCCAAGCTGACTTTATGCATGTAATTGGGATTCTATTATGAAAGGCAAGATAGTAGAGTGAACAGTTGTGTTAGGCACTTTACATACAGGCTTTTATTTAATCTTCACAACATTAATCTTTATTCACGTGGTTACAAGTTAAAAAGTATGTACTGACATAATAAATGTGGTCACAGGAAAACAACTGCATTTTATGCCTGGGCCAATACTGGGAGAAAGCAGTAAAAGGCAGAAGACAGAGTTCAGACCAGAGGTCACTGAGATAAATGTAACATCACCTACCCCAGCCCAGGAGAACACTATTTCTACTATATAAAGGATAGATGTTTCAACATTTTTATTCAGCGCTTAAAGGACAGGAATACTCCATTAGGCATGAAGACTTGGGGAACATCCAGACATCTGGGTTAAAAATAAAAAAGGCACTGAGTTAATAAAAGTTGAGAAAAGTTTGACACAGGCCCTTCTGTCCCTCAAAGGCATTGTAATAATTGTGGTTCTGTTTTCTTTGACATATCAATCATTTTCTACTAATAAGTTTAATTGGTATTAATTCAGGAAGTATCACCCCAGATTTCAGAATAACACATATTGTGGGTATAGAAGAGAAAATGTAGAAAAATAGTATCTTTTAAAGTAGTCATTTTTCTGGAAAAGCAATGATATTATCATTGAATGAGTGAATTTTGGACATTGATGCACCACCTGCTCATGTTTCTGTATATTATAACCTCCTACTAATTGTATCAATTAGGCTGCATTTGGCTGCAAGTAATAAGAAGCCCAAGTCAAGTAAGCTAAACTGCCAGGAGCTTATTTCTCTCCATGACAAGAAGCCCAGTGAAAGGCAGGTGCTGGCATAGGTTTGGGTAACTTCGTGATGCTATCAGGGGCAAAAAACATAGAGGCGGCTGCATCTTCATTATCACATCCATGGGCAAAGTCAAAAGGAAGAAACAGACAGAAACAGAAGGGTATTTTGTCTCAAGAGATTTTGTCCTTTTATTCAGGAAAGAATCATGCTGTCCTCCCACCTGTCTCCTACTCTATCCTCCTCCATCCCCCATCCCCACACCCCCTAGTAGACCTTTCCTTTAGATCGTTGATTGCACTGAGCTTTTATGAACACATGCTCACTGTTTAAATAGCCCTTGGCCAGTGGGAAGAAGAAAAGAATAATTGACAACCATCAGCATTTGTCCTGGGGCTGACCTGGAAGGTCAGCCCACCTTGACTTCCAGTTATCTCAACCAGATGCCTGACAAAACGAAGTTGCATTTGCATGGTTGCCTGGGGGTGTGGTAGAGTAGATGGCTACTGAGAATCACTAAGAGTCTGTGTATGACCATAAGATATCCAAACAAAATAGAGTGGTTCAATTGAAATTAGTGTAAATTTTGTTGTCCAGAGAGAATAGAATAACAATTCATTTTAAAACATCTATATTTGCCTTTATAAATAAAACAAAGACTAGAACCATACATACAGAAGGCAATTGATATAAAAATGTAATTTAGAACTCAGGATTCCATTTTCTTTATTTTAGACCAACACATTTTAATCTGCAGTTTTGAAATATGTAAAGTGCTTCTCATGTTAAGAAAATGAAATAATGTAATTATTATCCATACTTCCTCTTATTTCTACTAATACATCAGTATTCTTCAATGTCATCAGTGTTGCACCATTATCTCAAAAGGCCATGAACTGTAACAACATATTTTTTATAACAAAATCTTAGATAGCAACGAAAATGTGTAAATGTACTCATTTATATAATGAAATGTTAAATTCCCAAAAGGCAACTATGATAAGTGGAGGAGGGAGAAACTCTGCTGTTAGATTGTATTTATTTGTTATATACTTTCATTAAGACACCATTACTTATTTAATGTTTTAAAGATTTAATTAATGTTTTATCATCTTTATTATAAACAACAAAAATGGTAACAATGGAGAATAAATGTTAAGAAAAAAAGGAAAATATTTCAAATAGCCTGAGTTTTGAAAAAAAATGGTATTTACAACTTAATCCTTTGAATTCTGAGACATTAATAATTTATCAGAAGCTGCAGCCTGGGGGACAGTTCAATATGTGTCATTTATCTTGTGGAATCACTGCTGATGGTCAGTTAACCTAATATGTCCTGAGTGACTCAGCTTGTTAGAACATAATTCAGTAACTCTCTAGGAGTAGGCTTCCTTAGAAATCTCATCATCTGCCATCCTCACCATAAAGTTCCATGAGAGTCATGCTGGAAATGCTGATGCCTTAGATTAAATGCTAGATCATACTCAGATAGCTCTTCTAAAAACACTCAGTACAGTGCCAGATGTTCCTGATCGGCGCATAAAGAGAATGCACAATTCCAAGATTCTATTAGGGGATATGCTTTTATTCTTCAACTACGCAAAAACATTTCATTCTTTCAAAACCAAAGCTGGCTTGTTTTTATACCTCAAGAGCCCTCAGCTTTAGAATCTCATGTGGCATTTATTCTGGAAATCAATCAGGAAGTGTCTCTGTAATTGAGAAAGTGGACGCCCATCAGAACCAGAATGTCCTTATAACACTGAATCAGAAGGGGTGGAAGAGCTACAGATCTCCCCTGGAGCCTTTGACAGAGCATCAGTTTTAGCCAGGAACCCAAACAAGAGGGAAAATCAAAACACAACAAAGCAAAAGGAAAAAGTTTAAGACCCTTAAAAAAATAGTGCCCATTTGTAAGATTCATTTTCTACCTTGGTAATGAGTTAAGCATTAAGCAATTTTACTACTAAGGACTCTGGCCTATTCGGGAAACATTTTACTTTTGTTTCATGGCAGAAGAAGAAATTTGAGTGGGCCATTATCAGAAAGGACATCTTTCCTAGACTAAAATAATGATCAGCCTAATCTGTCATCAGGAAAGTCAGCCTACTATTATTTCTCAATCTTAACTAAATGTCAGCTGCAAATAACAGGGCACCATGTCACATAGTGGATGAGTTGGGTGGGGTTTTACCTAATAGTTTAAAGAAAGCATCCATCTTTGCCTTCAGTCCTGAATTGAGCAGCTGGGCTGAGTTCTTTTCCTCTGGCATGCACGCAGGATGAGGCAATTTTCTTCCCACCACTGCCTACCCAGCACTAGTAAAAGAGACGGAGCACTCTGTAAGCTTTGTTGGCTGGGAGCTTAAACTAACTAGTAAGATCTTGAATGGATTGTTTTTTTCCCCCCTCAATCCTTGAGCCAGATCATTCATATGTACATGTTTTTAATTTCAGAAAACTGCTAAGTTTTGTTCTTAGAAGTGAGGGAAATCAAAAATAGTTACCAAGTCATGAAACCTGTCATTTCTTTGAATGCATCCATCGTTTTCTTTCACAACACAGTCGAGTCCTACTTTTAAAACAGAGACATTAATCTGTGTATTCACTGAGGTTTAAGGGGAAGAGTGGACTCACAAATTATGTCCCTCTTGATTTTATTGTTCATGGCCCCAAACATACACCTGTAATTACCTTTTATCATCCCAGAGAAAGTTTTGAATTTAGTGCAATATTTATAGCTGATATTATATTTGTGATTTAGAAAATCTCTTGGAATTATTTCATACATTTCAAAGAGAAACCTCATGCCATCTTTGATTTTTCCAGGAAAAATAAATACAATAGGAGGAGGAGAAGGAGAGGAATCTAGAAATGCAAGGACTAATAAAGAAAAAAATGTAAGGAAGAACAGAAGACAAATATGCGAAATACAGACAAAAAAAAAAAAGACAAGAATTGAGTCGGTAAAGAATAAATTGAATATAAAGCAGGCAGCGAGAGCCACAAACAGGGCAGGCAGCCCCCTCAGGTATACAGATCTTGCCAGTGAACTTGGTAAGCGTCTCTAAAGTAAGAGTGGGCATATAAATGCCCACCAGGAACCAGACACAAGGAAAACACTTTTTCTTTTTAATCCAGAAAAAGAAAGAAATGGTATGTTTAACTTGCGCCGACCGTCTATACACAGCCAACTGCATTCAAAACTCATCTCTCAAATCAAAGCCGTGCTTGCTTGGACTCTGCAGAACAAACAAAGCTGTTTGAAGATAATTATGCTCTAATCCATCTGTAGTTTTCTTGTAGGTGTTTGGAAAAGTGAACTCAATATTCAGTAGGAGAATCTTCCCTAATATTTCAGATCAATAGGATTGCAGGCTAGAGATGCCTGTAATCAGGTTTCATGATTTAGAGTGAGGTACTTGCTAGTCTCTGGGGTTTTATGACATTTGAGTCCTTGCTTCATTTCTACTTTGTCTCAAAGCTGAGATCACAAGGAGATCATGTCTTTTAGTTGTAACTGCACTTCTGCTGTGGACACTTTGCACTGAAACATTTGGGTCTTTATAATAAGGCTACCATTTTCCTCTCTGTTTTCTTTTCTTGTTGCCATTCATGGCGAGAGAGGATTGAAAGGGTACTCTCCCTTTCAGTATACTTCTTCACTCAAGGACTTGATTAGCAAATTTTTGCCAGTAAAACAAGCAGTAATTAGTTCTTAATAATCAGTATATTCTCGTACAATCAGCAGATTTCAAAGCCTGCGATATTTAGAAACAGAGGTCGCGAGCACAGGATGCCACCTATTAACTTTGGGGCAAATACAGCTTTTAGAATAATGTTTTGAAAAGCAGCCCCCTGTAAATATAAGGTGGTATGGCACCATATGGAGACTGGGTTTCTGACATATGGCTTGAATTAACAAGTTTAAAACTGTTAGGATCAGTTTTTCTTTCACTGAAGGCAAAAACCACAAGATTCAGAAGTGAAATATGCTCCAGCCACTGATACAAAGGCACACCAAACGCTGGGCCTCTTGGTCTAGAATTTTTTGTTGGCAGTAAGTGAAAGTTATCAATAGTAAGACAAGTTGTAACATGACGGAGGAATCATGAGGCTGCCAAGTCTTAAAATTTCACTTCAAATAATGCTTACGTGGGCCTACACCACACTCGCGCACAAAGGACCTTGCCTCTTTGAAAGTGACTTTTGAATTATGATTATTACATCCTCAAAATAAATTGTTGTTTCTGGGTTGATATAAAAGATATTTGAAAAGACAAACTTGAGTGACAGATTGGAAATGGCTCAGGGCACCGTGTCTTCTGATCTCACCTAATTGAACCTTTGTAGGATGAATTGAACAGGAAAAGTTTAAAGATCCAGGGTCTGTATTACACAAATATTGTTTCATTTCATCAAAACTGTCTTTGAAGTGTGGCACTTGTGGGCCACCTGTAGCTTTGAAATTTAAAGTCATATAAAAGCGTTAGTGATACTGGAGAGGACAGTATGCAGCTACAATAAGCTGCTGGACAAAAAGAAGAAAATGAAAATCAAGATGAAATAAAGGCAGTTTCATATGCATGTTTCCTTTTATTGCCCTTTCATTTTTTTCAGTGAGCAGAGCTCTCTAAAGTTGTAAAGGCAAGCATTGCTGCATCCAGACATTCACGGGGCTTATCTTCAGCATTGGAAACGTGTTTGTGTGTGGTTCAGCATCTAAAGCATAATTATTCCAAGCTTTGAAATACCCTATCCGTGTTAGGTTGAGCCTAATCTCATTTTAATTTCTTTTCTCTGTGATTCCCTGTATGGAGACCATTATAAGATGCCTGTCTCATAGAAAATGGAATACAGTATACAGTTTGCTTTTAGAGCTTGATCGAAGTGGCATCAAATATATTCGTAGCCAGAATGGGAAACTTCCGTAAAGAAAGACTAGTGTACTAATTAGGGGAAACGTCGTGATAATACAGTTTCCAAAGCATGATGGTATATATTATCACCATTTAATCTATAGAGCAGCTCTAGAGGGAAAAGGGTCTTCTTCCCATTTTATGAATTAAAAAATGTCCAAGTCTCAAAGCTCTTAAATGATTTTCCTAGTAAGTCACAGCCTTATAGGGAAGGAAGGGGGATTTGAACTTGTGGCTTAAAGTTCAGGTCCCA
>PVKE010052612.1:0-10284 GCA_004027555.1 Craseonycteris thonglongyai
ATCTGTATTTCATCTTTTCTTATCGCTGAGTAGTATTCCTTTTTTTTTTTTTTTTAAACTGGCCTTTGAATTTTTTTTTTTGCTGGCTTTTGTCCACACTTGTAACCGCAAAAATATATTATGCATCTCACAGGAGATTAATGCCTCATTTTTTTATTTAGATTTTTATTGTGTCATAGGGGCTCTGTGACTGATGCGTGAACATTATTTTGATTTTTTGCATTTATTATTTGATGCAATTTTTAAAAGGGAAACTTGATCACTTAAAACATTATCAGGAATTCTTGATCACTTTCAGAAGGCTCAGGTTAAGCTACTTAACTTCCAATACATTTGAGCACTTAAGAAAATGTGTATTAACTTCTTTATAAAGCATAATGTGTACAAATACAAAAGTGATGCAAACAAATCATTTAAAATATGATTATTTTGATAACTTAATAATCTTCTTGAACATTATGACCACCACCAGTGCAAGATTCACCTCCTATCAGCCTTCCTGTCCCAACAGGGAAAGAGAGCTTACTTTCCAATAGGAAAATTTATGAAGGACTTAAATTACATTCACCTTGTACCACAGACTATCCAGAAACTAATCGCATAGTGACATGTATTCTGGCCAGACCTGGATCATGAGCAGACTCCAGGAGTTAAAGGAGTTAAGTTATCACATAAAACCCACATGAAATGACGTTCCCAGCAGAAGCAAAGATAATTTTACTAATAAAAGGGGCACAACAGTGTTAGGCAGGCCAAAGAGCTGATGTCCACCGTACATACTTTCTCAATCTTTTTACTCAGTGATAAAAGTTTGGAGAAGGCCAAGGACAGCAGCTATTGTGAAACTACTAGGAATTTCCTCAGTGCAACATTAGTTTATTATGAATATCCTTGGGACCCATCATCTAACCAAATGTATCTATATGGTTCACAAGAAATTCATAGGTGACTATGTTTAATATTTTCCTTTATTCCCTGAACCATTAATCCAATAATCTTTATTTAAAAAAAATAAGTGAGTTTGTCATTTCTAAGTAGATTTATGCTAATACTTATATATCACAGCTTTCTTAAATTGTTTAGTCCCAAGTATATCCAAATTTGTGTAACAATTGATGGGAGTAATTGCCAGGCCTGACAATGAGCTGGTAGAAGAACCCTATCAGTTGTTAAAATACTGAAGTAGCTGCTGTTGAAACCCTGCACGTGTCCCATTCTTCTAGCCATCCAAGCTAGAGGCACTCCCAGACCTCTGGCAGCTAGAAGGCTAATGCTTGGTGGGACAGGGAACCTCCAGAACTCTACTCCACAGCTAGATCTGAAGCCATTCTGATTGGTCAGTGCTTGTGCAATATTCATTAAACATTTTGCTTATCAATCCTGACTTTATTATAAGTATTTTTCCATTTTAACCTGAACTAGTTAGATTCAGACTTATATCCAACATTTATTTCAGGTTTTTTTCTAGGGCTTTCTTCTGTTTACTATATCAAAACTTCACTGACTAACAATCTTCTGACATATAGGAAATCCCAGGTAAGATAATGAGGGTAACTAGTACTATCAGACATGAGCTTCATGGAAATGCTGGAAAATAAGTTTTTGGAGAAAGATTTGTGTGCATAAAAAAACCTTTACAAAATCTGAAAGTCATTTTTCTTGGAATGCAAAAGATAGCAAGAAAGCAAAACTTTACATAGTATTGGGATATGAAACTTCTCAGTATGTGAGTTATGAGATCCCACTCTTCACAGTTTTGCTTGACTACTTCTCTAACTGACTTACATGTTTCTGTGTACAAGCATCTGGTCTCGAGATGTGCCCTGGCAGTTTTGAATCATTTGCTATTCCACAAAAGGGAGTTATAGCATGGAATCTATAGCTAAAAATATGTAACCTATATTCAAATTTAAGATCAGTTGGTTAAAATCATTTTTATTCCTAACACCATGTCTTAAATAAAGGGCTTGGAAATAAATAACTCAAATTTGGGAACAGTTTCTTTTACTTTTTTGTTGTTCTGTAATGGCCACTAGAGTGCCTTAAACACGTAAAGCATTTACTTATACAGAAAAATTTCCTTCTTTCCTTCCTTCCTTCCTTCCTTCCTTCCTTCCTTCCTTCCTTCACTTTCCATGTATCTCTTATTGTTATATATTGAATTTCAGCTTTAAAACTAAAGCCATTTTTTGGGAAGAGATTTTCCCCAAAAGAAAATAGTCCTTGAGGTACCAAAAGAAGCGGACCATCTTCCTTTGCTCATGAAAACATACAGATTTCAGTGCAAATTAGATAGAGAATTTCCTGTTTGCATCCAAAGGATTTCAGTGTAGGTGTCTCCTTGAGTACAGTACATAATTTAGTTTTGGATGCTTTCTTTTGAGGATAAACACATCTTGGGAAATACATATTGTTAAATAACCAGTTACAGAGGACTAATTGTTTCAAGACACTCCCTTTGCAATTTCTTTTCAACAGCCAACAGTAATAAGAAGTGTCAACTTTGTTTCTGTTGGAGACTAGCACATGAACTATTCATGAAGAGTAGAAAAGCAGTCTTCCAGAAAATCCTGCAATAAACGTGTAAAAGCTAGGGAAACTTGGGACTATATCATTGATTTGTCCCAGAACCATGTTAAGTTCACTTAAAAAAAAAAAAAAAGAAATCACTACTCCTGTTTTGTAGAGTGAGATTCAGAGACTAATGAATGTCTTGTGTGCTCTTCAACCCAGATCATTTCTCTGTAACTTTACAATAAATATACAGAAGCTAAGATGAGGAGGTGTATTTAAATTGTCTTGATTAGGCCATGCCACTCTGTTCAATGTTCAATAGCATCTGGGTTGGTGAAATATATTTGTGCTTTCAGGCAATAAACTTCTTAACTCCATTTGACAATGAATGACAGCGTCTGACACAGACTCCTCATTAGCCTGTTGATTGGCCAGGCAGAGCACTTCAGACAGACTGCAGGATTTTTACTTTTCTTTGTACTAGGTTCTCTAAACAAAAGTGTCAGGGTATGATCTGCCAGTGAATATCTTCCACAAATACGGTTTGAGTAATGAAGGGATTCTATAGACTACTTTTTGACAGCTGGCTTCATCCTTGCATAACAGATGCCTCCATTTCACCTTCCATATGTATCTTAGTGTTTTACCTAGTGGTTTTCCCCTTTCAGAGTTGGTTTGTTTGTTTGTTTTCCCCATGCCCTCTGACCATATTTATTGCATTTTAACCAGATCGTATGCTTTCCTGGACTGTCTGAGACTTTACCTGTTAAAAGATCCAGCATATTCTGATTCTTGAAATAGTAAGCCTATAACAATTACAGTAAGCAAGAGTCATACTTCCTCTTCTTAAGACCATTTTGGGAGAACAAAGGAAACATATTATTTGGAGCCAGTTTTCACCTGGCCACACAGATTCTTTGCCTTAGTATTAATTTATAATTTTTTCCAAGGTCTAAAATGTTATTCTTGTCTCTTGTATTATTATTATTCAAATACTGGAGTGGGAAGAACTTTTTTTTTGCAAATACTTTTATAGGCATATTTTATGGTAACATTCTTTAATGTCAGGTACAATAGAATAAGCATGCAATTAACTATCATGAAACCTCTACTCTATCGTTTGACTTGACCCTCTGGGCTATTGTTATCTACTTCATAACAGATTTCTGATTCTTGCCCTAAGTTTTATCTGAAGAAATATGTAAAAATATGTGTAAAAAAATATAATTTGTATACTACATAATGTTTTACATATATAATAAATAAATAAATGAACAGAAAGAAACAGTTATCTCAGGAGCTCTATAAAGACAAATGAAAGACCAAGGAAAGGAGATTTATAAGCTTAGTCTTTAAATCCTCCTAAGCCACTGATCCTCCCCAAAATGATCTCTTATACTCACAGGGATTTTTTTCATGCAGATGCTATAGCTCTCCTGTGTCTACCATCACAATGCTTAGTTTATAGCATAGATCCAGTGTGATCACTCATCTGCTTTTAAACGTGTAGCAAATGCCTTCAGGTTCAAGCAAGTAATTTATGTGGGTGAAATAAGCTTATTGTGAGACTACAGGGATAGGTGGGGACTGTAGAAGAACTGGTGAGTATAGATTCCTCCTAATGAATGCAAATTAAAACAATCATTATATGGGCCAAACAAAAGCTTTTGCTAGCAGTCAGTGTAAGTGTGAATTCAGTAAAATATTAAAATTTTTAATCCATCAATTGAAGATTGAGATTGAGAAATGATACTGTGACTATAGAATAACATCAAACCTATTTCACGAAACTGAAATAAGCCAATAGGAAAAACAGACAATCAACACAGAAGAACTAAAGATGCATGTTCCAAAAGCTTGCTAGGACAGAGGTTTGCCTTCTCAGAATGTGGATTAAAAATATGCCAACTAAAATTCTACTGAAAAAAAATTTTAATGGCATGAAATAAAATATAAACTAAACTTTAAAAAAGTTTATTTTTAGATAGCTCAATCTAAGGAGTTCTGTCTTCATTCTTCAGAATAAATCAATTCCATGTTACTGCTTTCCCCTGGAAATATTTAAGATAATATTCTCTTTAGCTTGAGAAATAGCATGAAATAGCGAGTTAAAAGTACTTTGGAATACAAATACTGTCCTACTAATTTATAGCTTTGTGATCTTAGGCAGGTTATTTAATTTCTCTGGAATGGAGATACTACTACTTATTTTATAAGGCATCAGGGGAAGTCAACCAAAAATTATTTTTAAATGTCTGGCATATAATAGTTGTATAGTAACATTAACAGTCTTTCCTCATCCCTAATGTGACACCATAATTACATGTGCAATTAATGTAAGATTATTTTTACATACTCTGAGCTTCAGATCTTCATAGTACATCACTGAAATCAGTTAGCAGTGTTTTTCTAATTGCTGATTATTCCATCTGTTCAGAAAACCCTGATGATGTCACAGGCCACACTCACTGAGCTACCATCTCTATTATTTTATTTGGCTACAAGATCCAGTGTATAGATACTATGTAAGTGTGATATAGACATAAAATCTCGTAGTCATATTTTGTACTTTATCCCATAACTAACATTTTGGAATGCCAATTCAGACTTTCTATCAGTCTTAGAAACTCTCATTGTAAAGTAGTGATATGGTGGACTTTATGCACTTCACCTTAATGTTTGAGCCAATATCATAACACTGGAAATTTTATATTCATTCATTTATTCAAGAATATTAATCTCTCTAGAATGTGTTCATGTATGTGTTAGATCACACATCCCCATGACTCTCTGCTTAATACATATCATAATAAAAATCACAGGTATAACTAATGTTTATTAAGTACTTATTATGTGGAATTGTGGTTACGGTATTTCATTTAAATATAGAACAGCCCTGCAAGGTATGAACTATTATTCATGCTATTTTCCATTTAGAGAAGTTAAATGACCTAGGCAGTGTCACACACCCAGTAACTATGAGCTAGGATTCAATAAACTAAGATGAGTTCTCTCACTAGACTATGCAGTGCTACAAGACAAGTGAAACTATTATTTACTTATTCCATATTAACTTAGCAGAAGGCTATGCTTATAGTAGCTATTCAACCAATGCTTTGTTGAATTGAAACTTTTGCTAAATTAAAATATATGAAAAAAAAGAATGGATATTAATAAATAAGCATAATTAACATAGGACTTATCATTTCGTTGTCTTTCAATTATAAAAATTAATAAATTTCATCAAATGTTCATCTATTTTAACACTGATGTTCAGTTTAATTGGCATTCTCACAAAGAACCATCTCTTTTTGACTTGGTTGAAAATCTTTATTGAGGGAGCTGTGAGTAGCAGTATCATACAGCAGGCTCCAGATTAGCCAGAGGAGTCCACAGTGAATATGCTCCCCACAACTTATCATCCATCCTTCATTTCCCTTATTAACCAGTCCTAATAGAAGTGACCTTGAGCATCAAGTCAACAAGTCAGGTTCCTGTTGCTTACTTAAGATATTTGTAAGACCAGAGCAGGCTCAACTAGAAGTAAAAATGTAATTCCCCCAAAGGCAGGTAAGCTTTTTTAAAAAGTATTGGGGAAGCCGGGATTGCTCAGTGGGTTAAGCACTCACTTTGCAGCCCTGGGGACCGAGGATTGAATCCTGGCCCCGACCCATCGTGGAGCCATATGCTGAACTGGGGAGTGCCCCCAGTTCAGTTCTTACCAGGTTGAGACCCCGGCCCAGTTCCTGCCCTGTGCAGCCCCACTCCCACCTGTGGAATGAAACTATGTGGAAAAACCAATGATGTGCAACTATGGAGACTGTTCTGGGCCCTCCCCCTTCTCTCTGTCTGTCTCTGTATCTCTCTCTCTCTGTAAAAAAAAAAAAAAAAAAGTATGAAGTTGGTGGTGTGTCTGTGGCTCCATTACATGTCCCTTGCTGTCACTTCCCATCTCTCACTGTGCCCTCCACTCTACGAAGCTCATGCTCCTCACTGCTGCAAAAGAACTGCTCTGCACCTAGACCAAGTGTCTAGTCTGTCTTTTTAAATATCATATAGACCTTATTGTGTAGAAAAACACTTACATATGCGACACAGGTATAAACTACGGTGGGCCTAGAGTAAATCAAGCATAGGATTGCATGGCCTAGGTTATAAGTATAGGAGGATGCCTGGAGGGGAGACCCAAAAGCTGTATACATTGAGCTTAAACAGGCCAGATAGGATGGATTTCCGAAACCCGTGGTGACACTCTCATCCATGAACTCCACTGGTTTCTGAAATTCCTAACATACATTACTTTTCCATGAATATCAACTGAGTTTAAACATATCAAGAAATACACAGTGCAGTTAACATTTTTCTAGGAAAAGACTGGAAATCTATAGCTTATTTTTCTCTACTTAATTGACCAATGCTATGTGAAAACAGAGACATATTACTAGTAAACTTAGGGGAGTCCGGGATGGCTCAGTGGGTTAAGCATTCACTTTGCAGCCCTGGAGACTGAGGATCGAATCTCAGCCCCAGCCCGTGCGACCCATATGCTGAACTGGGGTGTGCTTTCCATGCAAGAGGCCCCCAGTTTGGTTATTGCTGGGACAAGCTTCCCATGGGAAAGGCCCCCAGTTCGGCCCCCTGCTCATGGGGGTGTGCCTCCTATACAGCAGGGGTGGCCAACAAGTCTATCGCGATCGACCGGTCGATTGCAAGGCCAATTTTGGTTGATCGTCAATCGCTCGCAATGTCTGGGGTGGAATTCCGTGTACCATGGACTTTGAAGCGATTGTAGCTCTTATAACTCGAGTGGCGCCACTGCGGCACCCGGCTGACTTGAAGCAGCAACTCGAGCGGCGCCAATACAGCGCCCGGCTGATTTGAAGTGTCAAATCATAACATACAATCCTAAGAAACTGACAAAATGGGGTATCAGAGTTTATACTCTAGCTGACTCGAAGACTGGCTACATTTGCTGCATTTTGCCATATAATGGATCACTCACAACAGAGCTCTTGGTCAGACCCACTTTACCTGTTTCATCAAGAATTCCGATACACTTATACAAAATGTTGTTGGAGAAAATTCCAGGTGCTCAGGGGCACCATATGTACACGGATCGCTACTATACTAGTTATGTCTTAGCTCAAGAACTAGCCAAATTGAAATGCAGTATCTCCGGAACGATCTTAATGAACAGGAAAGTATTGCCCAAGGAAATAAAAAAGCCAAATTTTTCGAAAAAATCCACGGTCGCGTATCGATAGGGTAACACCTTACTTTTAAGGTAAAAAGATAAGAGGATTGTCACTTGTTTGACTACGAGGGGTGACACAGGAATGTCAACGGTCAAAAGGATTACACAAGGTGGTGTGGAAATAATGGTCAAGAAACCCAATATTGTTTTGAATTATATAAAATATATGGGTGGTGTTGATCGGGCGGACTAATATGCAACAAGGTATTGTTTTCTGCGAAAATCGCTTAAATGGTGGCGTAAGCTTTTTTGGGGGGGCATGGAAATTTGCATGATCAATTCCTACATTCTGTATAAACTAGAAAAGACCAAAAAAGGGGAAAAGCCACTCACCCATTTGCGATTTCTAAAAAACACTTGTCGAGCAATTGAGAGGATCATATCGCCAGCATCGTGAGCAAGCGTCTACATCACATTCCGATGAAATCCGACTAAATGGGAAGCTTCACATAGTCATACAAGGGCCAAAAAGGGACTGCAAGGTTTGCTGTGACCGTAACACGCCTGGAGGTAGGCGGGAAGTAACATATTACTTTGATACGTGTCCTGATAAACCTAGGATGCATCTTGGGCATTGTTTTACGAAAAATCACAGAAAAACTAATTTCAGAGTGTAATATTTATCAAATTTTGTTGTTTTCGATATAAAAATAAATAAATTGGTGAAATTTTATAATTTGTATACGTTTGTTTGTTTATAAATGATTTTAAAGTACTTGTAAAATGTTTCCGCAATTTGGCCAAAATCGTCTCGAGTGGCTGGTTCACACAAGTGAAAAAGGCCTCGAGCGCAAAGGGTTAGAAGACAAAACTTTCTAGCAATAGTTTAATGCATTCTGGGAATTTGCCAAGGTCATAAATTCCTAGAATTCTGACAGCCTGATACTGTGATCTCCGCCCACCCAGACAATACATGTTGACTTATGTGTTACACTTGTCACCGGACGCAACACGTGAACGCAACAGTTACGACTCAACTCATCGAAGAACACAGTCAGTTAGCTTGAATATTTGGTAGTGTCATACGGTAGCTTCTTTTCTTTTGTATTAACAGTATTATTATCAATCAATATTATTTATCCTCGGTGACCACGTTGAGTTTCAATTGTTCTTCTGTTTAAAATGTACCTTTTCTTTGTTTTAAATTAAATTGCTTTCCTTACCTATCTATTTACTTGATAAGTGAGCATTCTCGGCAACAGATCTCTAAACTGCGGTCATTACACTGAGAGAAAAATAAGGGACAGTATTACACATATATTAGGAATAACAATAATTCTATTTAAATTGAGAAGTCAGTATTGTAAACCGTAATAAATATAGTCACTTTAACATACTTCTTGTAAATTTGAATATATCTATATTAGATTTTAATATACTTGTATTGTTGTCCCCGATCGTAATATGCAGTATTGTTATTATTTCTCTTAATGTAATGGAGATAATTGCTGCAGTTCATGAGTTTTTGAATTTTCTAGGAAAATATTTAATTCAATATTTATTCTTTAAATTGTCATATTTCTTTGCATTCTAGTATACCCATGAACATGAGTAGTAAACCGAAAAAATAAAAAACTTATCACTTCAATGAAGAATGGGAACTCTATTACTTTTTTACAATGGTGAATGATAAATGTTGTTGTTTAATATGCCTTACCTCGGTAGCCATTGCTAAAAAGGGTAATCTGGAGAGACATTTTTTAGATTTACATAACAAGTATCAAACAGATTATCCACCAAATTCTGAACTGAGAAAACATAAAGTTAGGGATCTTAAAACTCAATGAACAAATCAACAAAGCATTTTTAAAAACCCAAGGTTGAAGTCACAAGCAGTAACTACTGCATCATTCAAAGTCAGCTATCTCTTAGCAAAACAAAAGCCATTTTCCGACGGTGAATTTGTAAAGGAAATTTTTTTAGAAATGTCAGATTCACTTTTGAACGATTTTAAGAACAAGAGTGAAATTGTTGCTGCAATTCAAGATCTACAGTTGTCTCGAAACACAGTGATGCGACAAATTGAAAGGATGAGTGGGAATGTAAAAGAGCAGTTATATAATGATATTAATATATGTTCTTGTTTTTCCCTTCAGTGTGATGAATCGACAGATATAAGTGATACAACACAATTACTTGTTTTCGTTCGTATGGTTTTTAAGGATTTTACATCTAAAGAAGAATTGTTGGGTATGATTTCTTTGAAGGAAAGAACTAGAGGTGTAGACATATTCAAAGCCTTTAAAAACTTGCTCAATGATTTGAAAGTACCACTTTTTAAATTAGTCTCAATAACAACGGATGGCGCAGCTGCAAGGATAGGTTGCATAAATGGATTTATAGCCCTATGTCGAAATGAAGATGAATTCCCAGCCTTTTTGAGCTATCACTGCATAATTCACCAGCAAGTGTTAGCTAGCAAGAGACTAAACACAAAAGAGGTAATGGACATAGCATTTAAAATTGTTAATTCAATTCGAGGAAGTTCCCTCAAACAGCGTCTCTTCCAACTGCAA
>PVKE010052613.1:0-10283 GCA_004027555.1 Craseonycteris thonglongyai
AAAAACCAATGATGTGCAACTATGGAGACTGTTCTGGGCCCTCCCCCTTCTCTCTGTCTCTGACTCTGTATCTCTGTCTCTCTCTGTCAAAAACAATAAATAAATCTTTAAAAAACAAACAAACAAACAAAAACTCCAGTAATTAATACTGAGACCTGGTGCTCACCTGGACTCTGCCTCTTCTCACCTGTGTGATGCTAAGCAGGTGACTGTTCCTTTCTGACCCATAGCTCCTCAGCTGCAAAACAGAAAAGGCTCTGCTTGAATGACACCTTCACTGGGCTTCCTTGACAAGTCCCTGGCAGTTCCTGTTTCATCATGGAATAAGAGCAGGGTGTTTCAAACTTTGGGGGCTTAGCCTGGAGCTAGCAGGAATGTTACAAGTGCACAGATGTTGACTGGCTGCTCCAAACTTCAGTGAACTGGCTGCAGTTGTATTAGCTAGCAGTTATTATCTAGTCGATGTCTAATTTCTTACCTTAATGTATTCACTTCCTGGGGGCTTTAACGTTGGGGGAAGCTTGTAAAATGTGCAGTGGAATATTCAGGTGCTAAAGAGGTGCTCAGCATGTGTTGTACGAGTAGTTATCCATCCAGTACAGGCTAACCAAAATCGAGATTCCAGGAGACCTGCCACTTAAGAGATGTGAAACCTCGGGGATCATTTCCTCCCCGAACCACAGGCTTTTCATTTGTTATGTGGGCATAAAAATGCTACCCTCATGCAATCGTTTTGAAACTTCAATGAGATGGCAAATGTAAAGTGTTTGTTCTCTGGGAGGCAGCAAATGCCCAGTTCTCCAGCAGTCACATTCCTTGGAGGTGTGGCAGGGTTTGGGAAAGCCTTGAACCGGACATTATTTATGTTTGGCTTGCTGATCCCTGTTAGTGATGTGACCTGGCAGGGCTCCCACACCCAGTTCTTGTAAGTCACAGCTCACTGGAGTTATTCAAAAGCCATTTGCTTAAGATGTTCTTTGCCCATGTTCCTACTGTGACATGTTTTACTCTTACCTTCACATTTTAAATGGTCTGTGGGTTTTGAGGGCATCCTGAGCACGTCAGTGACCAGCTTCGAAGGTCCTTATCTAGTCTTTGAAGGCGAACTTTTGTCCTGAGTTGATTAGTTTTATCCTCGGTTGCTGAGTGTTCTACAAAAGAAATATGGGAATGAGCCCCCTCTCCCCTCAATAACTTTTGAGCCCTTACTTCTTATCCTGAATTTGCATTTTCTTGGTTAAATGGGCATGGTATTATCCCCTGTCTGACAGATAAAGAACTTAAAGCAGAGAGAGTTGAAATCATTTAAATCAACACCTTTGAACATACATTTACCAAGACCCTACTATGCCAGACCTGGTTCCAGGTGCTTGAAGATGCATCAAAATAAACTTCCAGCCCTTGAATCTCTTATATTCTGGAAAACAGAGATGAAAGTCGCTGCATAATGTGTCAGGTAGTGATAAGTATTGTGCAGAAAAAGGTAGCCAAGGAAGGGGATAGAGAGAACCCCCCCAAACAGGTGGGTGATGGGAAAAGATGGAGCCAGGTTTGGGGCCTGGTCTGTCTGCCTCTAGAGCTCGTTTTTGCCACTGGTGTCATGCTGCCACTTGTCCTCTTTGGTGATGGTTTCCAGCATCTAGTGAAGAAACATGAACTCTCACACCTTGCTTCTTAGTCTGGAGTTGGTAATTCACTGTGTCACGGCGGCAACTTTGCATTCCTAGGGTACAGAAAACATTGTTGCTGCACTCCCTGCTGTCAGCAGCAGGTAGCTGTTTCTTTCATCTTTCCGGTTTCCCAAACACATTTAATCTTGATGCAGAAAGCATCTTACCAGCGTGGGTGCCAGCCCCAGTGCTGGGGAGCACATTCTGTCCTAGAGGAGGGTCTCTGTGACTGTGGGGCTCAAAGGAACTCATGGCCTCTTTTCTCTCCACTGCCAAGAAGTGGTGTTCTAGGCCGTAGCTTATTTAATCTTAATATCAGTTTCCTGACCTTTAGTATTCAGTAAATCATTTTCATACCATAAGTAGATACTGGGCACCATAAGATGGATCAAATATGGAACCTGCCCACAGGAGTCAGGTAGACCTGGGTTCTGCTTTTCCATTTATGTAATTTTGAGCAAGTTAATTAACCATCTGCACTTCAGATTCCTCATCGATAAAGGGCAGAGAACAAATGTGATCTGCTTCATAGGATTGTTGTGAGGATTAATTAAATGGGATAATACCGTATGGTGCCTGGCACATGGAAAGAACTTAATATTAGGTGCGGTGTTTCTTTTTAATACACTTTATATTTTAGAGCAGTTTAGGTTCACAGCAAAATTAAGTGAAGGGTACAGAGATTTCTCATATACCTCTGTCCCCTCATGCATATAGCCTTTCCCATTATCAATAATACTAGTTTTCAAATATCTAAAAATAACTCTAATTTAAAACTGAGCTTTTTCCACATCCTACCCAATGAGGAAACTGTGAAGTAGATAGGAAGTTTTCTTTTTCAAAGTAAAGACAGTATGTGTATTTTAATGGAAAAGATAGTAGGGATTCTCATCATGTTGACACTGTTTACAAAGAAATGTTGACATTCAGTCTTCACAATATTTCCCACCATATAGGTATCATTATACATTTTAAAAAAGTCTTTTTATTGTAAAATAAATTGTAAAACAGATAAACTGCCTTGATCAAATGAATGGCTTAATGAATTATTATATAAGACCAACACTGCCCAGGACAAGAAATAGAGCCTTACTACCCATCTTAGAAACCCTTTCCATCAAAACTCTTTTCCTTCCACCAAAAGTAACCACCATTCTGACTTTCAGATGGAAAGAAAACAAAACAGTTTTATTACTTAAATGTTTATTCTTAATGCTGCAATTTGGTCTTGGCCATTTAAAAAATGGCATGGCTTTTCATTCTCTTTTAACTTGCGCGTTCTCCTTCTACCCCTTCATTTCATTACAGTTTATTTGTTGAAGAAAGCAGGCCTGTGGAGTTTTCCCCATGCCCCTCTGTCCTTTGTACGTCCCCCTAATTGGCAACTAGATCCGGAGATTGGATAGACTCAGGCTGAATCCCTTTGGCAAGACTGCGGGTGATATTTTGCAGACTGTAGGAGGCATAGCTCATCTGGTTGTGTCTCTTTTAGTGATTTTTAGTAGCCGATGATGCTTAATACCTGTATCTGTTTATTCATTAGGAGTCACAAATGGTGATGGTCTAAGTTTATCATTTATTTTTTCTTTATTGGTTGAAATATTTTTATAAAGAGACTCTTTTGCTCATTTACTGTTTTGTTACCCAGTGTTATAGTTCATATAGCGAAGGCAAGATAAATGCTTCATTCTTCCCCCTTTACTTACCAGTTTTTAATGTAGTGACTTAGTTCCCCTATCAACCTCCAGATGTGACATTTCTTTTGTATATGCATTATTATTTAAACATGTTTGATGGGTTTGGGTTCATTGCAATTATTATTGTTATTGAAACTCAAACTGTCCCATCTTTGGCCCGTGAGAACTTCAGAGGGGCACCGGAGGACTTTGGTTTTATATGACCCTAGTTGTCTTTGATAGCTTCCTTGCTATCTGATATCACAAGGTATTCAGGATCGTGTTTCTTGTCCCCAAACCTGGAATCAGTCTTTGCTTCAGGAAGTACTGATTTCTTTTAGTGAGAAACAGTGTCTCAAGACCAAAACCTGAGATCTGAGGACACTCCCTGCATCTGGGCTGGTCATTGTTTCT
Source organism: Craseonycteris thonglongyai (assembly GCA_004027555.1). Lineage (NCBI taxonomy): Eukaryota > Metazoa > Chordata > Mammalia > Chiroptera > Craseonycteridae > Craseonycteris > Craseonycteris thonglongyai. The sequence continues at coordinate 3,761 of PVKE010052613.1, forward strand.
AGGCCTTTGTAGTGGACCAGAGCCAGGAGCTACATACACACACATATATAGACATCTACAGACAGATATGTACACATGTAGTGATACTGTGAACTCAAGACTACAGAGCTTTAATTAACTTATTACATTTGTGTTTTCTTTCTTCTGTCCTTAGAATTCTGCTTCTCAGATACCCAGAGGATAATAGAATTAAAATATCCCATAAATACTCATTTATTTTCAAGCACAGAGCCCCATAAACAATATAAATACTACCACCAGCATGAATACAGAAAATTTAACATTTTTGTGCAAGTTCTCTTCCTGCCCCACCCCCCTCCCAGATTTTGGCTAGTCAAACTATAATTACATTGCTAGAACATATAGCCATTATACTTGAGACTCTCTCCCTCTCAGCCCCGCTTTAGTCTTAATCTTCAGGTAACACTAACAAGCTCTAATGGTGGCATCTCTTTAGTCATTTTTGGTTGTCTGAAGCTTGCTCCCTCAAGATTCTTCAGGGAGGCTTGTGGGTACAATAGTCCCTTCGTTGTTAAGTGTTGATAATAGCGTTTCTGTGCCCCTTGCACATGGAAGTCAGTTTTACTAGATGTAAAATCTTTGCCTCATACTTTCCTTCACTATTTTAAATGTGTTACTCTATTTTCTTCTGCCAAAAAGTGTTGCTGTCAGTCTGATGATAATCTTAATTTTGTTAAAAAAGACACTTAAAAAAAAAATAGATGCCCAGGGATTTTTTTCTCTTTAAAGTCTAGACTATCTTGAATGGCCATTCTGGATCGGTGGTGTCAGGTCCTGTTTTCTTGAATGATAGGTTTAATACTGGTTCTGTTCTTTTACTTTATTTTTTTTCTTTGGGACTCCAATTATTTGTATATTAAATCTTCTTTGCCTATCTTCAGTATTTTTCACTTTCTTTGAAATCATTTTTCTCTACATATATTTTTAACTTTTATATAATTACTGAGAAAGAATTCCTCTTTAAGTTTTTATTTTTAAAGTCTTTTTGGTTTTTGGTTTTGTTTTGTTTTGTTTTAGTTTATCTTAAAGCACTATTTGTTGAATTGATTTGTTCTTCTATTCCTTCTAGTTTAGTCTTCAATTCTGAGAATGGTCTCTTCTATTTCTAATTCTTTCCTGAGTTCTATTCCATCATGTATAGGTTTTGTTGGGTTTTTTATTGTTAAATTTAATGGGGTGACATTGATTGGTAACAATTAGATAGTTTCCAGATGTACAAGTCCACATCACATCACCCATGCATCGCATTATGTGCCCACCACCCTTTTAATAATTTAGATATATGTTGTTTTTTTTCATGCCTTCCATTATTTTCTTAATGTTTTTTATCTCATTTGGGCACAATAGACTGCGATTTTTATCTATTTTGTGGACATACCTTTCAAGCATGCTTTCATTGTTTTTAGGGATGTTATTCTAGTCCCCTTTTTTTTTTCCTTACATTAACTTTTTATAGGATTTGACCCCAGTGTTTTATGTTACTTGTTTGTATGTGAAATTAGTTTTCCTGACTTTAGAATGAGGTGGAGTTCAAGAAGGCTTTTCTAGCTTCACAGAGCTTCCTCTTCTCTCTTTTTTGGCAGTGTTTAATTCAACATTTGCTTTCTGAACTTACCTATGTTCCCTTCTCTCACTTTGACCCAGGCCTTTTTAGCCCCTCGTTTCATCTGTCCTGCTCAATACCTATCCCACTCCCAGTAGCTTCTCCCCAAAGTGGATCCCTGTCCTGGAAGGGAGTCTTGACACCTGAGAAGTTCATAGCCTCATAGGGCTCATAGGGGTTAGACCACTCTGGCCCCTGCAGTCCTTCTTACTGTAGGTCCCTTGCACTCACTGCTGTTGTGGAGGTAAAAACCCTCCCAGTTTCACCTGCTACTCTTAAATTGGCCCACTGAGCTTTCTGTGGGGCCCTGTGGGCTGTTTTGAAGTTCACTTGTTATCGGGTCCATCAGCGTGCAGATGCCCGCACCAAGCAGGTATGTGGGTGGGTCACAGGGTTGATCGTTTGTACTCATACTTGCCTGCATATTGAGAACCATTGTTCACCTAGTTTTGCTGTAAATGTTGCACATGTGTTGGAGGTTTTGCTATCTAGTTGTTCTGCCTTTTTATGTGAGGATTTAAAGTTACTGAGCAAAGCTATATTACTACTGCTGTTACACCACCAAATTCTCAGAATCTTCCATTTTTTGTTTTTCCATTTCTTCCTGAGAAATCCAGGAAGAAGTAAAATATCTTCCATGGGCGTAGTAAGTGCCCTCATGGAACTTACATCTATTGGAGGAAGGCAGGTAGTAAACAGGACCAAAAATGGGAGATGACTTCAGATATTGATGAGTGCTATGAAGAAAACACTAAGGGGTAGGTAGCAAGTGATAGGTTTGAAGGAAGTAGGAAAGTGCTGGTTGCTTTTTTGGTACTTCCCTCCAAGGCAGTGGCATTCCAGCTGAAACCTGAATGGTGAGAAGTGACAGGTATACAGATATCAGGGGTAAGAGCTTTCCAGGAAGAACAGACAGCAAGCAGAAACCTCAGCAGGAATAAGTTTGGCCCATTTGAGGGACAGAAAGCAAGGCAGCAGCATGGCTGAAGCAGAGCTAACTCCGGTGGGGATAGCACAAAAGAGATTGGGAGGGGCCGGGGCACTAAAGACCTTGTGGGCTCGGAAAAATCTGGATTTTCATGTAGGCAGAGCAGAAACCATTGGAGGCACTTTAAGCAGAAGAGTAACATAATCCAGTTCGTTTTCAGAGGCTTGTTCAGAGGCTGCTGAGGGGAAAGGAACTTTAGAGGGAGAGGTCAGAGAATAGTCGTGGGAACTGGGGACAGATGATGGTGGCCAAGTGGAGATAGAGGGAAGCAGTCAGATTCTGGGTATAGTTGGTGACCGGACTTGCTAATGTGTTGGATAAGGGAAAGAAAAGAATCGCGGATGTCTTCCAGGTTCTTGGTCTACCTCCAGTTTTTTGTCTTTCTGAATCTTATTTCTCAGAGGAGGTCAGATAGATCTTTGCTCCTGACTGAACAAATGAATAGGTACTATAAAGCAAGTGAAAAGAAAAAAAAAAAAAAGGCCACAGACTGAATGATGATATTTGCAACTGGACAGAGGCTTGGTTTCTAGATTATATAAATAATTTCTGTAAATCAATAAAAATTAAAACAGGGAAAAAGAATGAACAGACATTTACAGAAAAGTTAACATGAATGGTTCATAAGCTTACTTCAAATATATTCAACTCCCCAAACAAGTGAAGGAAGCTGAAATTAAGATGACATCATTACATCTTAACACGTATAAAATTGGCAAAAATTAGGAAGTTGTCAGATACAGGTACTTACATTGGTGACTATGTGGAGAAATAGGAGTTCTTATTTTACTGGTTAAAGTGTAAATTGGAACCTTAATTTTAGGAAACTATTTGGCATTATTTTATAAAGTTGAAACTTGCCCATTTCAGCTACAAAATATGTACAAAATTTTTCATAACAGCAAAACAAACAAACAAAAAACTGGAAATAATTCAAATATACATTTAATTCTAGCATATACATGAAATATACAATGTATATGCTATAATTCAATGTATATTTGAATTATAGCATATTATGCAATGAAATATAAAGCCATGAAAATAAGTGAATTCATGAAACAACATGAATGAATCTCAGCAGCCTATAGTATGGTACCAAATTTTGGAGCTCAGTATAAAGCAAAACTTAAATATTTAGGTTGCATACCTAAATATGCAATCTAAAACTATTTTTAAAACTAGGGAGTGAGAAACAGAGAATGAAAGCTAGGATTTAGTGGGATCTGGGGAGAGGGACAGTGAGGGGACACCAAAACAGCACAATGGTAAGGTCTATTTTTTACATTAGGTGGTAGGTTCACAGATTTTATCATTTTATTGTTGTGTTACATAACAATACAGGTTACATGTAGTCTTTCATGTGTAAATATAAAATACATGAAACTCAATGGAATTACAAAATAGTGTTAATTATTTTCTAAATTCTATAATTTCATATTACGTTTAAAATCTAGCTGAGAGATTGCAAGGTCTGGACCCCTCTAGCATGACAAAATTGACACTTCTGAGGGATCTTGAAGTGTGTTGAGGTTCTGGGTTTCCTCTCTGGCTGTGGGGGTTTGCAGGTGGCTCAACTGGAATGTCAGTAAACATTCTTTCCCAGGTTTTTGGTAGCAAAACAACAGAAAATCCAGTTCATGTCCTTCACCCTTTATTGGTCTTTCTAAGAACAACAAATTCAGAAACTGTTCAACTACTATAAGCTTTGAACAGTCTCAGAACGATCTGATGGGTCCCCCTCAGTAGTGGAAGCATCATACACCCTAAACCTACCTGACTGGGTGGAAGACTCTTTCTCTCCAATATCCAGCACTTCAGACCCCCACACAAAGAATTCAGTCACCAACCGCAGACTCCAAGAGGTTTGTCCTCTGAACTCCATTGATATACCATATTTTCCGACGTATAAGACGACCGGGCATATAAGACAACCCCCTAATTTTACAGTTAAAACATAGGTTTAGGCCTATATTCGCTGTATAAGACTACAGCCTCGGAAGTGGGGGGTAGTCTTATACAGCGAGTATAGGCCTAAACTAAACCTATGTTTTAACTGTAAAATTAGGGGGTCGTCTTATACGCCCGGTCGTCTTATACGCCGGAAAATATGGTATATCTAGTACAAGAAATGCAGGTCAAAGCTGTGGGATCTGAGAAAGGCAGGCTCCCATGTGCTACCATTTCTCTATTACTTAGAGGCGTTATAAGGAATTCTCTATTATTTAGAGAAATAATGGTGTTGTTACCCTATTTCTCCTTATCTGTTATTTAGAGCCATCCTGATTGAAATCGCAGAATGCCGAAGGACAGTGGAATGTTCCTGTGAATTCTTTAGCTATGTGTTTGGTATGCTAAGGAGAGTGAGTGAATGAGGAAATGAATGGATTTGTGCTATTTTCTTTTTAGTCAAAATAAGTCTCCAGTTGAGAAAAACCGCCGACCACTAAAATGAGTAAAAAGCATTTTCAAAATGTTTTTAAAACATATATTGAGCCCCTGCATAGAGCTCAGCACTCTATAACCACAGGGAATATAAGTGGCAGAATTGTGATTCAGACACAGGACTTGGCTCTGGAGAAAATGTAGTATGTTATTTTTCCAGGAGAAACATATCAACAGCAGAAACCGAGGAAGACAAAATGAGATAATCCATCCAAATATTAACTTGTAACCCTGCAATTTCTACGTAAAATGTCCTAGGTGGTCTTGTGAGTGGCAGTGTGGTTTGTGAGTGCTAGCTCTGGCTAAAAGCAGTGACAGCCTCCATCTACATTACTTACCTGTGAGAGGTGGAGTCTTTGGTTCATACTCTGCCCTGGACTGCAACCTTCCTGGTTCCTTTTTTGTTGATTAATACATATGAGAACCCTTGCAATTCTTAGAAGATATAGTGAAATATGGGAGAAAGGGTATGATTTAGAGCAAGACAGGTAGGAGTGCATTTCCTAGCTTGGTTTCCTTTTCTATAAAATTGGGACATTGATGCCAACTTAAGATAGATGCATATTACCATAATGTGTATAATTACTACATTGTAGATGCTCAAAAACTGTCAGCTCCCAGTCTTCTTCCTCCCGTCACAATAGCCTTCCGAAAATATTAATCTGAATGTTAGACTTCCAAAAATGACTGCAATGAGCGACATGTACTTCTATGCTTTCCGGTATGGTAAGCCAATTACTTTCTGTGGTAGACGGGTTTTCGGTGTATCTTTTAGTTTCTAATTCTCTTTAAAAAACCGGACTTTTATTTTAAGGGCAGTTAGGTAACTGCCATTTTCTAGGTTTCCCAATGCAGATTTCACTTGACTTTTCAAAGGAAGTTATGATAAAAGACACAGGCCCTATCTCCACACTTGAATGACATTCACGAAGATTTCAGGCATTAATAGTGCTTTAGCCAACAGTGATAGATTGAGGTAAGAGTAGAGGGTTTGACCTGAATTGAGGAACATTCTACAAAATAGCTGGCCTGTGCTCTTCAAAAATGTTAATGTCTTGCAACAAAGAAAGACCCAAGAACTATTCTAGATTAAAGGAGACTGAGAGGCGGGACAACCGCATGCAATGTGTGATCCAAGATTTTCTTTTGCTATAAAAAGACATTGTTGGGACAGTTGGTCAATTTTGAATAAAGTCTGTTGATTATATTTTTATTGTATCAATGTTAATGTCCTGATTTTGATCATTATATTGTAGTTATGTTAGAGAATGTTCTTGATTCTAGGAAATACAATGTTTGTACTAATGCCTATTTTTTTTTAGTGCCACAAGATTATTCTAATGCAATTGACATATTAGGGAACAATTTAAACATAATGTGAATTTCATGTTTGATTATATATGATATCATCATGAGAAATACCAGGTGAATATAGAAAACTACACCCAGATGAACCAAGATGCCAA
>PVKE010052614.1:0-10282 GCA_004027555.1 Craseonycteris thonglongyai
AAATAAATAAATAAATAAATAAATAAATAAATAAATATTATATTTAAAAAACAATTGCCTAACTCAAGCTCATAAAAGTTTACTCCTAAGTGTTCTAATTTTTCTTTTAATTTTAGCTTTTACATTAAAGTGTATAAGTTTATTTTTTGTATGGCGTAATAGAGGTATCCAACTTCATTCTTTTGTGAATGTTCAGTTGTCTTAGCATCATTTCTTGAAAAAACTTTTCTTCTCTAATTTAGTTGTCATAGTACCCTTGGTTTATTTTTGGACTAGCTATTATTTTCTATTGATATATATATATATATATATGTTTATACTTATGCTGGTAATGTTGTCTTGATTACTGTAGCTTTTTGTAAATCTTAAAATATACAAATGTATATCGGACTTTGTTTCTCTTTTGGGACACAGGTATTTTGTCTATTCAGGATTCCTTGCATTTCCAGAGGAATTTTAAACAAAGATTGTCAATTTCTGCCCCCAAAGCAGCTAAAATTTTAATAGAAAGCATCTGTTCATTCAAGATACTTCATAGACAGTCTTTGCCTGAACTTGGCCAGCTTAATACAAGCTTCCCCAAGTACCTCACAACACCATTTTGGAGGTTCTATCCCAAGTTATTAAATGGAGAATAACTTATTCTAGTTTATTTTTTCAAAAATTCTAGGCATTCTTTATGGAGAAAGAATAATAACAAAGTAGAAAGTAGGGATTTCTGTTAGAAAAAGACTGCAATTGTCCTAGTAAGAGATGTATATTATAGCTGTTCAGATGGAGAAATGTGTGTGATATCAAGATATACTTTAAAGACAAATTTAATAGAACTTGCTATAGAATTGGACTTTTGTGTTCAGGAGAAGAACTGAATTTAGGTAAATATCAAGGCTTCTGTCTTGAGAATGATGTAATTCATTGGGATGAAAAAGAATGATAAGTAGATGTCAATAATTTTAATCAGTATTTCAAATAGTATATGTTACATTTCTGGTGCTTCTTAGTTAAAAATCTAATGGAGATAGACTGAAAGTTGTGGAGGTCAGACAAATGGGGTTTATCAACCAAAGGTAGGACATAAATCAATAATGTTTTAATAAAAAAAATGAAAACAATGAAACAAAAACAAGAAGAGAGACCTAATTTTTTTCTATGGCAATCACATTTAAATTTTGAATAATAAAGATTTATCAAGGAATGTTCTCTAAAATGAAGAGAGGTAAGAAAGTGTCTTGAGGGAAATATAATAGGTATCTGTGTCAATTGTTGCTGAATGATTGAGTTTGTTTTTGTTTGGTATTTTACTGTCTGAGACACCCATCAGAGTTTAATAAAACAAGTTTGAAATATACTCATCAAAAACTTGATATTTGAAGCAAATACTTCTTCGTACATGAAATACCTTTTTTGTGTGTATAGCACCGGTAAACATGCATGTTTCCAGAATATGGGTCTCTGCTCCTGAAGATTTAGAAAACTATACTAAATAAATAAATAAATATTAAAAACATCTTTGCGCAAGTAATTCTCTAATTTTCTAGAGTTATGTACAACATATATTCTGTGGTATTTTCAGCTCTAAAAACTGCTTCAGTTTCAGGGATCTGATTATAAGGCAGGGTCTCATTTTAAGTTTTTTGAGATGTGAAGAATAAAAAGTGGAGGTATTGATAAATAATAGAGATATTTGCAAGTATTCAATGGTTTATGCAACTACATAAAAAAAATTGACTCCCGTTCTTGTTATAATTCTATTTCAAAAAAATATAGGTAACCTCAACCAGATGGCTCATCTTGCAGTTGTTGCTACGTGGGGCTAAATCAGTTATAATAATGGAATAGTCCTTGTAGTAATTTTCTTATCTGTCATTTGCTTAAATGTGCTGAATTTCTCTTTTTGTTATCAGAGTCATAGTCAGAATGATTAATTGTTTATTATTTTCCCCTGAAATTGTGATTAAGTAATTTTATCTAACTCCTTACCTAAAAAGGCCAATGTACAATTAATTGTGTTCAGTGATGGGTAAATTCATTTTTTATTTTTTTTTTTAGCCCTATCAACTCAGTGGCTGAAATTAAAAAGAACCAGGATAACACTTAAAGCACATGAAACATAGATTGAAATATTCCATTCATATAAAAATGAGAGTTCAAATACTATTATTCTGGTCTAAGATTTGATTTAAAGATAAGTTTTAAAATCATAAGATTTTATTGTGGGTACTTTTCATGTGTTTCATCAACTCAAAAAAGATGATTGAATCCCCTAGAAATAACCCTTGTGACAATTATTCTAATGTTAAAATAGATTTGATCTTTAAGAATGGAATATCAATTCAGTCAGGTTCAAGAATGGAATGTCAATCCAGCCAGGAAAGTCATGGTTTTACAGTCCAATGGAACATGGTAGGTATTCACCACATAAAAAGATGTACATAATTAACCACATGGTTCAAGCAAGTATAATATTAAAAGTTGTATGCAAGAAAAAAAAAGTGATTTATGGAGCAGCTATTAGTAGTAATCAGTTCAAAAGCAGAGCTTTATTCATAGGACATTAGTTTCTTACATGAGTTATTCATGCAACAGAGGCAATACAATAAGAACCCAATGCTTTGAAACTATATGTTATAAAGTGGACAAACCACAATTGGAATACTAAGGTAGCAAAACCAAAAGAGTACAGGGAAGGATCAGCCTCACGACTGACTTAATAAGCACCTTGGAATGTCCTTGCTTAGGTCTAGAATTAGTTTCAAGATTCAAAGTTTAAATAAGCACATGTTTAATACACTAAAAATAGTTCCACTAATTGTGAATCATAGGGGTAGAATGTTGAACTTATTTGATGTAGATCATTTTAATTTACTCTAAATAAAATTTATCATGAAAAAATTATTGATAGCATGTTCTTTTTCCTCACAATATGGACACTACTACTCCATTCGCCAGAAAACTTATTTGATTCAAGAAGATACTCAATAAATTTCCATATGGATTTTTTTATTGTTAAATTTACTGGGGTGACATTGATTAATATCAATTACATTGTTTCTAGTTGTACAACTCTACATTACATTGTCAATACCATACATTGCATTATGTGCTCACCACCCAGAATCAGCTCACTTTCTATCACCGTATGTTTGATTTCCCCTCCCTACTCCCCCCCACCCATCTCTCCCACCCACCTCCCTCCTTACCCTCAGGTAACCACTATTGACTGTGTCCATGCGTCTTTGTTTCTTTGTTCCTTTCAGTTTTATACTCCATTTTTAGGTGAGGTCATATGTTTCTTAATTCTTTAATTCTGACTTATTTCACTGAATAAGATGTTTTCAAGGTCCATCCATGTTGTCACAAATTGCTATATTTCATCTTTTCTTATTGCTGAGTAGTATTCAATTGTAAAAATGTACCACAACTTCTTTATCCAGTCATCTATCTGAGGACAGATTGGTTGATTCCACGACTTGGCCACTGTGAACAGTGCTGTGATGAACACTGGGGTACATACATCTTTGCAGATTAAGGTTTTCAGGGTTTTTTGGGGGGGGGTAGATACCCAGGAGAGGGATTGCTGTGTCATATGGCAATTCCATTCCTAGTTTTTTACAGAATCTCCACACTGCCTTCCACCGTGGTTGTACCAATTTACATCCCCACCAGCAGTGTATGAGGGTTCCTTTTTCTCCACAGCCTCTCCAGCACTGGTTATTCCTTGTCTTGTTGATTATATCCATTTTAACAGGTGTAAGGTGATATCTCATTGTGGTTTTAATTTGCATTTTTTCTAATTCCATCTGGATTTTGTTTCTATTATATACTCCAAGAAACAAGAAAATTTTTTTTTACAAAATGCTAAATGCAGATATATTTTTGAATTCTTCCACTTGAAGTTCAGGTCTTTCGATACATTGCCTTCACTCTTATATAAATTTGATAACAAGAAGAATTTAGTCTGTACAAATACCATGGATTAGGTACAGTTGTTCCATATCATCTCCCTGTGTTTGGAAAGTTATGAATGCGACAAATTTTCTTGCACAGGAGTAAACATTCTAGAGAACCACATACCTGTGCTCATATTTCATACTTTACCTAAATTTTAGCAGCTCACAGTATTAACAGGTTATGTAGAATAAATATGGGTAGAAAGGTTTCTGCACAGGCCCTTGGATTTATTTTGATGAAAGACATTTGCTTTGTAACAGACTTCTGAACACCATGAGTGTGAGTAGTGTGGATAGCATTCCCATCCACTGATACCTAAAATCTTTTATAGAAGTTTTCCTTTGACTCTTTCAATAATAGGTAAGGGTCCCTCTACATGCTTCTATAGTACTGTGTGCCTTAATCAACACTATCTCTCATACTGTGAAAGAAAGGGTAGCCTAACTTTTTTTTTCTCATGGTCTTAAATCATATTCATCAAAACAAAATCATTGGTACAGTAGTAGTTCCCTCTTATACACCATTTTGCTTTCTGCAGTTTTAATTATATATGGTCATTTGTGATTTTAAAATATTAAATGAGAAATTACAGAAGTAAACAATTAATACATTTTATTGTGCTCGGTTCTAAACAGCATGATAAAATCTCGTGTCATCTTCTTCCATCCCACCCAGGACATTAATCATCCCTTCGGCCAACATATGCATCATGTATATGCTGCCCTCCTGTCAGTCACTTACTAGCCATCTTGGTTACCAGATTGATTGTGGCAGTACCACAGGGTACTTGTGTTCATGTGGTCTTTCTTTTACAGAATAACAGCTCCAAAATGCAAGCAACAGTAATGATACTGGAAATTTAAATATGGCAAAGAAAAGCCATAGTGTGCTTCCTCTAAGTGAAAAAGGTCAAAGTTCCTGACTTAATAAGGCATTTTACTGTCACCAATTTTATCATCTCACATCATCTCAATAGAAAGGACAAGAACAGAACAGTAAGATATTTTCAGAGAGAGAAAGAAGACACATTCACATAATTTTATCATAGTATATTAGTATACTTGTTCTATTTTATTATTAGTTATTGTTAATCTCTTATTGTGCCTAAATTACAAATTAAACTTTATCATTGGTATGCATTATAGGAAAAACATTGTATTAATTTATACAGTATAGGGTTCAGTATTATCAGAGTTTCAATGATCCACTGGGGATCTTGGGATGTATCCCCTTTATGTATGCCAGATACTGGGATTAGATTATATACCATTTCATATAATCTTCAGTAGACTACAACAGATATACTATTATTATCATTATTTTAATTATGAGAATATAATAACTAAACAATTTAAACAACTTATCCATGTCACAGGACTCGTTGTGGAAAAGAATGTAACTAATGTAGGAAGTCAGCTATAGTCCTGAGATTCCTAGCCACTATGCCACTTCCCTTTGATGGTAGACAGAAAATATAAGTCGAACGCCCAATAAATGTTTGTAAATATTAGCAGAATAAAAGAAAAAATAATAATTATAGCTAACTAAAATATCAATAATGAGAATAATTTCACTAGCTACTACTAATAATAATGAATAAATTTAGTTGAAAATGTGTTTGTCTAATATATTCATATATAAACAAGTTGGAAAATATTTAGAGATTGTCTTGATGAACTGTCCCCAGTGACAAGAGATTTGCCTAACTTGATCTTTTCCATTATATAAGCTTTCACTTATATCACCACTTCTTTGTATAGGTGTTTTCTAAACACTCAACTTAAGTAGCCACTCAGTCATCCTTATCCCTTTCTAATATTTTCTTATATATTTACTTTTACTTATTTATTTTTTACTATTTATTATTACTTTTACTTATTTATGTTTTACTATTTATTATTACTTTTACTGGAATGAAAGATCTACAATTGTAAAGACAATTTCTACTGAATATCTCAAGACTTAAAAGGGAGCCTTTTAAGTAGATATTCAATAGCTATCTACAATAAATTAATTGATAAATAGACATTTCCTTGATTACATGTTGCTAAAGATATCAGAAATAGAGAGCCAAGTATCATTAGTATTATATTATTATTGATATTTATTTTTATAATAATAAGATTATATTTAATTTACTGAATGCCTATTTTATTATTGTTTTAATATAGATCTGATTAATGGTGAATATTATGTCTATAATTATATGGTAATCCTATAAGCAATATTTTGCACTTTTTAAATAAGAAAACAAATTTTTAGAGAGTATAATTCACTAGTACAAGGGCATATAATTAATATGAAGTATTTCCATGATTTATACTTTATCTACCTTGACACATTCATACAATGTTTTCACATGCCAAACTAATACATGTAGAATCTTTTATGATTTTAAATATATGAGGGTGGACTGATCAATTTTGCCTCCACTGGAATATTTTTGGTTACATTAGACTTATCTGGGTATAACTAGTTCTGTGTAGTCACCTGATATCTCCCCTCCTGCATCTTGACCTTGCAGACAAAGATGCTTACATTTTTTACCAAGTGCACATCAAAATGGAAGAGTATTCAGACATTTAGTTCAAACAGCATGCTGCTACTGGATTCTTAACAGCAGAAAAGGTTCCTCCAATTTTTTTTGAAATTTTTAAAAAAGAAGGTGAAGACTTCTTAAAGAAGGTTATTAGAGGTGATGAAACTTTCATCCATCATTCTGACCCTGAGAACAAAAGGCAGTCTATGGAATAACACCAAAAGGGGTCAACTCAGCTGAAAAAAATTTAAAACTCAAGCCTCGGCTGGGAAGTGAACATTTATTAAAAGTTATAGTGTAAGCTGTTGTATATACAGGATATAAGGATGTTAGCAATAGGTAATTTAGAGATTTAGAGGTTTCATAGAATACTTCTGCATGATATGTAAAAGAAAGGCTAGAATATCTGCTTAGCCTAGAAGGGCATACACAATGCGTGTCCTTCAGATCTGAGTTTGGTACAGTGCCCCCCTCATATTAGCTATTTCTGTTATCTACTGAAGAATAATAAACCGATCTGAAACTTGATAACTTAACAAAACAACCATTCCCTTGCTTATGTTTCAATTGTGTCAGGGATTTTTGGACCTTTTATCTTTGCTCCGTGTGGTGTTGGCTGGGGCAGCACGTGCAGTGAAAGTCAGCAGGATTATTATCTGTGGTGTCAGGAAAGGCTGAGACCTAAATGGGTTTATCTCTTTAGGAGAGTAGCCAGGCTTCCTACATGGCAGCTCAAGGCTCCAAGTGTGAAAGCAGAAACAGCCAGACCTCTTCAGAGCTAATCTCAAAAATAACACAGCTTGGCATTGACTATGTTTTCTTGGTCAAAACAATCATAAGCTAGTCCGAAATGAAGGGAGAGAAAATATAGTCCACTCAATGGGAAGTATAGCAAGTGCATATAGAATTACTGAAATTGAGGATAAGCATCTTTGAAATTTGAAAGCTACCATATTAGTCCGAAAATACAGAATTTTTTCTTTTGATTTTAATAGAGATGGCCCAACACTTTGTAATATTGTCTTTATTGCACTCATTTAAAATTAGCCAATCCAAGTGCTTCTCGCTAAAATACTGATTGATACAACAGTTAGTACCTACGAGTGCTCCAAGGAAACATATCTTCACAATGGAATTTTGGGAAAGGATTGCTCATATATTTGAAGAAAGCACACATAGTTTCCTTGCCAGCTAATCCTGATAATCTTTGGCATACAATTACAATTACAAGGCCAACTTTGGGAGACAATAGACAAGCAAATTGTGAAAGCTTCCCAATTTCTATCAGCCACACATGGTTAAGCATGTATAGGAGTGGATTCTAAGGCATTGAGTCAAGAAGGATAATAATAATGCTGTATTGATTTGAATTTATTGACATGGTTTCACAAACCTAAAATTTAAGATTTAATGTGTTATCTTTTGTGTGGCATCGGTACTAAATGAAGCCTTTCATGGCTTATAGTCAGTGATGTAGAAATATCAAAATTTCCTGGGCATGTTGCAAGGAAAGAATTCAGAGCATGGATGGTAGAAAATGTTATATGCAACTTGTTAAGGCATTCTCTTCCCATACCAATGGAAGAATCCAAAGGCTACTACTTTAGAAGATACTAAGAAATGCTTTGGTAAGAGAGCTATAAGCTTCCTTGAAATACACAGTGGTAGCTGTCATTGTATGGGCCTGAAATGACTATGGAGATGCTGTAATAAAATTGAATTTCCTGATCTCACTGAGAGTAAGGAGATAATAAAGAAGTAAAAGCATGTGACAGCTCTTAATCATTGGAGATAAAATAGGAAGAATTGTCATAAGTAATATATAATAAGTGGTAGTCATTGTTTTTACCTGTGAGTATTTATGGTGTTGGCTCATCCATCATAGTACTGTTAGAAATAAAATAGACCATCAATCAGCTACTAATATACTGCTTGGCATACAACAATAACAAAAAATATTTACATCTAGTGGGTAAAAGCTTAACTCAATTCACTATGGTGAGGGCTCATGACTTCTACTTAGTTGTCAGGTACAAACCATTTCACAAATTTAGAGTGACTTGACCTGCAGGAAACTGGGTCCTTCTGTAAAAAAAGAAAAAAAAATAAACTGCAACATGGCTTCAGGTAAATATTGTGAATATCCTCCAAGCTTTCCCAGGAATGACTTGGTGATATTTGCCAGGGTGATCATATAGTGGAAAAATCAATACCCGGTCCTTCTATGAGTTATGGAATTTTTGTTCTTTCCCCAAAGTTTCAGACACTCAACCTTCATCTTTCTAAGTTTAACAGTTTAACCAATTGATTACACAATGAAGAATATGGATGTATCTAAAGGCTTAGAGATGAAATAATAGGATAATAATATTTTTTAATCTAAAATTAATAGATAATTACTCACCAGGTCAGTCATGGACATTGGCAGTTGATGAGATATATTATAGAATAAAATAAATATTCTATATTGCTCTATTATTTTGTGTTAGCACTTCATTCAGCAGTTATAATCTAACAGAACCCACATTTATGGGACCATGAAGTGCTGAGCTCTCCAAATGGTACTTAGAAGGTCCTTATGAGTTATTTACTCTTCTTATCTTTCATTTTGTATAAATTAAGCCTCTAATAAATCAACTTTGAAAAACCTTAATCACATAAACCAGCAGGTTTAAAATAAATTTAATTTTCAATTAAAAGAAATGTGTATACTTTTGTCTGTATTCAGAACCTCCAACATCTAAAGCATTATGCCTCAAAATATCATACTTCTAATGTAATTTCTGAGTCCTTGGGGACAAAATATACTGCATGTATAAAATTTTTTACATTGTTCAAGAAGTGTATTGGGCTCATAAGCTCACACATATACACATATACATGCACATTCTTTATTGCTTGAGTATACTTTTCTCATGAGCCACAATTTTAATTAAAATCAAAATTGTTTCCTTCAAGCTGGTCAATTGCTTAGAAAATGTTAATTGGTGAATAGTCATTGGATACATTAATTGTATTTAACTGTATGTTAAGGACAATTTACTGTGAATACTTGCATCCCCTTCCTTTAAAACATCATTTTATTTCATTGAGAAACATTAGAACCCAAAAGACATTCAGCCTCTGCTTGGCTTATAAAACAGTATTTTATTTGGGTTAATATCAATTTCTTTGCAATCTCCAGTGTCAGTTCATGAGATATTTTAATTATTAGAGTTATGGAAACAAAATCTAACCAAATACTTGACCATTGTTCCACCTCACTAAGGTTTTGTAATAAACTATAGTGACTCAATCTGGGCTTGGGTATTACCTGTCATTTACTTGCAAACTTTATGTCCATTAGTAATTGCAGAACAAACATGAATGAACTCCAAAGCCCTGTCACAGAAAATAATATCCAAGAAAGCAAATATCAAAGGAAGAAAATGTTGTCAAATGCTAGAGTTAGTATTTTCTTTATGGAGCCTCAGACAAAAACTTTAAACATGGCCAAGAGCTAGTAATTTGTTCTTTTTCTTCTATAGATCCAAAGCTCACATTTCTTTTAATACAGAATTTGGCCCTAGGCTAATATGACCTTATTTTTCAAAATTATGAGAACTTAGAACCAAAATAAAAAGATGTTCTTCTTATGCCATGAAACATGTGGAGAGTTTGCTAAAATTCACATTTTTAGGAACCATGGGGAGGTGATATGATTCATTTGATCTTACCTGAGACCTAGATAACACCATTTTTAGATTATACCATCAGAAGATTCTGAAATAGATGGTCCATGGATCATTTTTG
>PVKE010052615.1:0-10282 GCA_004027555.1 Craseonycteris thonglongyai
AGAGAGAGAGAGAGAGAGAAGGGGGAGGGCCCAGAGCAGTCTCCACAGTTGACAGCATTAGTTTTCCATATAGTTTCACTCCATAGGTGGGCGTGGGGCTGAGGAAGGCAGAACTGGGCTGGGAGCCTCCTGCATAGACCCCAGCAAGAAGTGAACTGGGGGCACACCCCAGTTCAGCATATGGTCCGCCTGGGTTGGGGCTGGGATTCAATCCTCAGACTCCAGGGCTGCAAGGAGAGCACTTAACCTGCTGAGCCATTCCAGCTTCCCCTAAAAACTTTATAAGTGATGAATATTAAGCAAAAGAAAATTTCAAATGAAACATGTTTTTAATTTTACTGTATTGCTAGATTGTCAACCAAATAATCAAGATCAGACTTCAGTAATGCTTAATATTTACAATTGTTCCTCTTTATTCAATTTGGTGCATTTTTCATCAGAAAAATAAATTCCAAATTCACATTGAGTTTGAAACAGCTTCATTCCTAATTTTCAAAGTGATTAACAATGAGTATGGCATGGCTAAATGAGAATGGACGCACACTCTGAAAAACTGAAACAACTGTGCCATGCTAGCCAGAAAACAGTCTTGTCTTCTTCTACTGACTTTTCAAATTGTAATAGTTTATTAGTAATTATATCACATTCCAGAAATGTTGAGACTACTTAAAAATCATTACCTAGGAGATGCCGGGATGGCTCAGCAGGTTGAGTGCTCACCTTGCAGCCCTAGAGTCCAAGGCTTGAATCCTGGCCCTGGCCCATATGGACATATGCTGAACTAGGGTGTACTTCCCATGTGGAAGGCTCCCAGTTTGGTTCTCACTGTGATGAACTTCCCATGTAGAAGGCTCCCAGCTTGGCCCCCAGCTTTCTGGGGCATGTCTTCCATCTGGGTAAGCCCCCTATCCTGGTTCCCACCCTGTACAGGCCTGTGCCCACCAGTGGAAAGAAACTGGTAAAAACTGATGATATGCAACTATGGAGATTGCTCTGAGCCCTCCCCCTTCTCTCTGTCTCTCTCTATCTCTGTCAAAACAATAAAATAAACCTTAAAAAAAATCATCTAGCTAGTCAGTGAATCCTGGCTAGAGCACCATATTCCTGCTTTCTAGTCTTTTCCTGCAGATTTACATGGATTCCCATTAGTCAATATGACCACTTCATTCAATGATTTGATATACCATAGTTGACTGTTACATTCTGTTGAAAACGTTTTCATGGTAACTATTTTAAAATTTCACTTATTTTTATGATGCTCTGCCATTCTGATAGAAATCCCTTGAAAACTATGAAAATTTTAAAATAAAATTTCAAAAATGTAATTCACTTACTTTTCACTTTAGATGCTTATCAACTGTTTGTTAAAACTGATAAATCCCATTTGGTTTGTCTTCTCTGCTGATTACAAATGCTATCCTTTTGTTAGTTGTTTTTCTATGCCGATTTTCAATAACTGATTCTTTATTCTCTGTTCATAATCAACTTTTTTTGTTGTTGTTTTTTGTTTTGCTAATTAAAATAGCTTCATATTCCAAGCTTTATATAACCTCTAAATATTTGTTTTAAATAACACTTTGCTTTTTTAAAAGAATAAGCTCTTATTTCTAAAAGACCATCTGCTTTCAGATACCAATAGTAATTCTAAGAAAAAAAACCTGTTATTATATTTTAACATACTTTTGCAGGAATAAACGGTAGTATTCAAATACATTGAATATCTTTCATATAGTACCTAAAGGCCAAACTATTATTACTGTAATAAGAGTTTACGGTATATAACAGTTTTTTCTGGTCTCAAGTTCCAAAGTTAACAGTCATGATCACAGTTGTTCAGTAAATAATACATATTTTTTTAATGTTCAAAGTAATTCAATTTATTTTTATGCAAAAATTAATGCCACCAACTTTAAAATATCATTTTTATTTGCTTTTATACTATAGAGAACAGCAAATGATCCAAGTATAATATATAATTACTACTTTATTATCACAATTAAATAAATCATGTTTAAATTCATATATATTTAATCTGTTTTGCTCTGTACTATTACAGATGTTTAATCATTTTGTTTATGAAACTTCAAATTCTTCACATACTTATTTTAATACATTTCATCAGTTATGATTATATTAGAATATGAGGAAGCTCTTTGGAATTTAGATTTATTTATTTTTCTTATTTTCTTTATCTTTTTTATATGTTATAGACAAAGAAGGTTTTGGGTTTTGTTTTTTGTTTTTATATTTGTCACCACTATTTCCAATTCACTGGAATATTATTGAAATAGAACTAGTTGTTTATTAGGTAGTTATGGTTTCTTTGTTATAAGTAATAAACTTCCTTGAGAAAAATAAAAGATAGAAGATAATAGCATTTGAAATAAGCATAGGATGAATACTATTTGAATTAAGAGACTTAAAATAAGAGAAGAAATGGGGTGGAGAGGGGAGAGAAACAAGGTCATAGGTAATAAAAATTTAACCCTTCAATAGCATACCAACACAAAAGAAAATGTTGAGACCGAAATAGTGTTTAGCACAAGGACCATCAGAAAAAAATAACAGGATGTAAATAGTGTGCATGCAAGTAATAAATAAGACAAAAATAAAAGTTAGAAAAGATAAAATATGAAATAAAAACAAGTCAATGATTTTACAGTAGATATTAGGCAAACAACACAAAAAGTACTTATTAAATATATCTATAAAGCCACTTAGGTATAATTTTTACATCTCATCATCACCCTTCTCTATTTTTATCCTTGTAATTAATATTTTAGTCTGGAAGGAAGTAGCTATATCCTCATATCTTGAATGTTATCTTGAATGTCAGCATGGCACTCATGAATGTATTTTGACTTTTAACTTACATAAATCTCCAAAGACTGTGGTCTAAGCTACAAGAATTACTACTAAAAATGTTGTCACTTTGCATATCTGAAATAAGAAAAACAAGGTAGTTTTCATTCCAATTTTTACTGGGAGAGGTTTATTATTATATTAGGACAAATGCTCACATTTTGTAAAATCCAAAGTCCAGTAAATCATCTTTATCTCAAATTAAATAAAACACCAGGTGATGCTCTTTTTCTGTTAATTCTCATTAAAATCTGCTCAGATCAGAAGACTGTAGTTTTTGCTCTTTTAGTGTGAATTACGCTGAATAAACTACATTTCCAAAAATCAAAATACTACTTCTTTAAAATCGCAAATTAATTTCTTAATCATTGAAGAACTACATTATATAAAATAGCATATATTTAGGATATGCATTAATAATATGCTTAGGAAATAGTATATATTCCCAAAAAAGGTATAATACAATCTTTTATATATTGTTACTACAACTTCAAATATAATTTAAAAAGTATGTAATTTGTATCTTATGAAACTACAATACCACAAAATAAAGCCCTCTGACCAGTCAAGAGTATAGTACCATATTTTTTCATGTATAAGATGCTCCCATATAAGATGACCCCCATTTTTCTAACTCAACATTAAGAAATCAATACACAGGTTGTTTCCATGTATAAAATGACCCCCAATTCTTGGCCTAACAATTTTAGACAAAAGTATCATCCTATACATGGAAAAATACAGCATTTAAAACAATTTTCAAGAGATATGTTGGAGATGCCGGAATAGCTCAGTGGTTGAGCATTTGTCTCGCAGTCTCAAGGGCCAGGGTTCCATTGCCAGTCCCAGCCTCTGCAAACCCATATTCTGAACTGTGGTGCAACTGGTAACCACTGCAATGGTTTGGTGGCAAAGGATCTTTCTTCCCATGCAGGAGGCTCCCAGTTTAGTTTCCGCCCTGCGCAACCTCACATCCACTTGTCCGAAATGAAACCATGTCACAACTAACGATGTATGGCTATGGAGACTGCTCTGGGCCCTACCACCTTCTCCCTTTCTCTTTCTCTCTCTCTGTCTCTCTCTTACCTTCTCTCAAACAATAAAATAAATCTTAAAAAAAAAAAAAGATAGGTCAAAAATCTAAAGTCAGCTTTTTTTTCAATATGCAAGAAACATATCCTATTAAAGAAAGTCCACAGGATTATTTATCAGAATCTGGAAACATTCTCTTTTAGGCCAATCAGTACTTTATTTACAGACTTGTTCATTGATGAAAATAATGAAGTTGTGAAAGTACTGCTCTTTGAGTAAAAACCAGACAAGGGGGCCTTGACTTACATAAAATTAAATATTTATAGATTTTCAAAGAGATTTATGTGGTTACTTTTTAAGTATTAAAAATTAAAAGAAAAGAAAATTGATCCATATTGTTTTATTGAGTGCTGACTGTAACTTAAAGAGCGCCTGAAAGAATGTTTGGCAAGCATAATGTGATTTCATTGTTTTGGGCATAGATATTCATTTTCTTTTATTAGGACACCTTTCTGGAAATTAAACAAGGGGAGTACCATTTATACTTACTGTATATGATTTTACCTTATCAATAATACTCTTACTTCCCATCCTATCACAGAAAGAACTCACACATATATCAAGTAAACAGATCACTTGTTTTAATTTTTTAAAAATTGTGTTGTGTGTGTATCAGTGTGCATGAATGTATGCACATGCGTCTTAGCTCTTAAGAGAGAATAAAAGCAATTGTCATTGTCTACTTTTTATTTTAAATTTAGCAATTTAGTTAAAATTATATTTCAGATCCCACTTTTTGTGGGGTATTTTTTGTCATTATTTTGCTAAATGGTGAGATACAATCATTACAGAATGAGTTTAAAACAGGCTGACCAGATGTCCCATTTTAAATTGGACAGAAAACATTGGTACTGTCCCAATTTAAATGGTACATATAGTCCATCTACCAACACCTGGAATTTAGCCCAATGAAATTAGGCTAACCAGGTGTACTACTTGAAATGGGACAGTATGATTGTTTTGTCCCATTTCAAATGGCACCTTTGGTAACTCTAGATTAAAACTATATTAATAGGAGGCAGACTCACAATTTGGAAAGATCAGCAAGAGAGTTTAAGTCAAGAGGATATAAATTCCAGTCATAGTGCTGAGATACATTACCTATGTGTTCTTAGGCCAGATGCTTTAACCTCACTGAACTATAGTTGTTTATGTTTCATTTTTTTCACCTGGAAATTATGTAGGTTAAACCTATTTCAGTTCCTAGCACCTACAAGTGCCCATAACTCAACTTATTACTGTTCAGAAACAGGGGATGAAAGTTAGCTGCAGAAATCTACCTTGAAGCAAAATTCACTAAGAACCTGGTCATCTGAATCTTAATAACGAAGGATGTGACTCACAGTGGGTTTCCAAGGTCCAATCTTGATCATCTAAGAGTACCGGTACATCCTAGAGAGCCATTTAGATCACTGTGATTTTTTGAGTTTAGAATTAACTTATATTTGATTTATTAACATTTTTTTATTTTTGAGAATTAACCAATTATCTCACTCTGTAAAATACTAGTCAAGCCTACAAAGTTGAAAACAAAACAAACTTACAAGTATGTTTCTATTCATCAGTGTAAAAAGCACTTAAAGGTCATCAGAAAAATAGTGGAGGGGCAATGCAAACTGAGATACTTGATTTCACTCAGAGTACAGTAATTCCACATTCGTATCTATTTTCCAACAATCAACTGTTTCCTAACACACACTCATCATTGTAGTAAAAAAAGTATCATTGATTTTTCTGTTGAAATCTGGTTTAGCATTGTCAGAATGTATCTGAACTGTTTTGCCTTAACGTGGATGCTGCTGTAATCAGACATTTCATAACTATGATTCATGTGGCTTTTTCTGTTTCTTTCTTCCTTTTCAGCCTCATTTTTAACCTGAACATATAAATACCATATTATTTTATTTATTGTTACTATTTTTGGTTACTTCTGATGACATGTGAAAGGTTCTATTGGGAATATGGAGTCATCACTACCCATATGGCAGAAATCCTGATAGGTTTCTTCACTTGCAAACATCTCTCCTGCATTTATATTTGTCAAACATATTTGAATATTTTCTCTCATAAACACATAAGAATAGTGCTTTATATAATGATTAACCTTGGGAGAATTTATGTTTGTTTATTTTAAATGATAATATGTTATTCAAGGTCCATCTTCCAGTTTGAAATGTTGCATTTGATTGTTTCATTGGCAAACCAATAAAATAAACATACAAAAAAACTTGGTATAGTAGTAAAAAAAATGTTGGAAAAAAACATTCTAAATGTTAAACTGCCCCACCTTTAAAAAACATTTTTCCTATTTATGGGAAGAAAGCAGGTTACAAAGCACTTGTGAAAATTTCTTAAGCTATACTGGATATAATTCTGTAACTTGTGAGTTTTGTAAAGAAGATATCTATTCAAATAAACTGCCAATTAAAGTTTCACTTTAAAAGTAATCATATCCATATCTATATAAGTGTATGTGTGTGTATGCATATGTGTATGTATATATGTATGTACATATTCACACACACACACACACACACACACACAAAGGCTGTCTGGAAAGTATCCAGCCATTTCATATAAAAAATAGAGGCATTAATGGCTGGATTTTTTCTAGACAGCCCATATATGCTATCTGGGAAAAATCCAGCCATTGTCAATACAATGATAATGGTTACATGGCTAGATACTTTACAGGTCTTATATATATCTTCACAGAGTTCTTATAAATGAATGAGACTATTCTTTATTGCCCTGCATATTTGAAACTGCTTACCTATATCCTCATCTTTTAAATGTTTGAACACAAAAATGTATATAGGCTGCTCATTGTGTGAAGAAAAATATACAAATACATAAAAAGTAGAAGATACCTATTCTTAAAGATCCTAACAATGTAATGAGGGACTTAGACTATTTGTTATTTAAACAGAAGTAACAGAAATTCTATGCTTCATTCATACTTCACCAGGCATAGAGCAACTTCAAAAACCAAATTTAGATTTTTTTAAAGGAGATATTTACAACTCAAGACAAATAAAGTTCAAACTTAAAAGCCTTACTCCTCAGTTGATTTCAATTTTCAGATTCAAATAACATAAGGATATGCTATTATTTTAAGGTATTAATTATAATTCTAAGTCTTCTTTCTTTTTCTAATGACGTAGGTAAGACTAAAAAGAACTCTTTTCCCTTAAACTTCTTAGCTATACAGTTCAGAGATACACTTTATTTTCTGGAAAGCAATGTGTTATAATTCAATTTTGGTAACTAAGGTATCAAGCCAACATCAAACTGCCCTATCTCCTGATTTAACACAATGGGAAAAGTACGTTACAACCTATGACATATTCTTGGCAAAATATTTACTCTGAATCTAATAATTGGGGAACAATAAAATATTTGGATCATGTGGCATTCTACAGGAAAATATTAGTGCCATAGTAGAGAAAAGGAAAGTTGGAAAATATTCTAGATTAAAGAAGACTAAAGAACCATGACAACCATATACAACACATTAATCTTGGATGGATCCTGAATTGTACAACAAAAAACTGCAGAAGATATGCTGAGAACAGTTGAAAATATTTGAATATAAATTGGATATTATATCAAAGTCAAATTTCATGGGAGTGATGATGATATTCTTATGTAAAAATGTGTCTTGTTCTTAGAATCATTTAGGGATAAAATGTCATGGTGTCTGCCACTTATTTATGTGATTCAGTACAAATCATATACAAATATAGATATGTATCTATGCATAAACTTTTGAGATATATACACACACACACTCATGTACATACATATACATAATTCAGAAAAAAAAGATGAAGCAAATGTCACAAACGTTAATGGTTGATAAATCCAAGGTGTGTGTATGTGTTATTCTTTTAACTTTTCTGTCAGCTTGAAACTCTTCACAAAAAAATATGGGTGGGGTTCAATTATTTAAACAAATAATATACACTTGTAAGATGAGTTAGTGACTAACAATGTCTTAGAATATCAAAAAAGAAATTCAGAATCATCCTTCATATTTTGGTCTGAATTGTGTCCTCCCAAAATTTTTATGTTGAATTCCTCACCTCCAGTACCTCAGAATATGACTATGTTTAGAGATAAGGCTTTTAAAGACATAATTGGAATAAAATGAGTTCATAAGTCTTACTCTAATACAACGTGACTGGTGTTCTTAAAAGAGATTAAGGCACAGATGAACACAGCGTGGGAAGACCATGTGAAGACAGCAGAGGGAGAAAGGCAGCCATTTATGAGTTAGAAAGGTGAGACCTCAGAATGAAACCAAACTGCCAAATCCTTCATCTTAAACTTCTAGCCTCCAGACTGTGAGGAAATCAATTTCTGTTCTTTAAGCCATCAGTCTATGGTATTCTTTATGGCAGCCCTAGCATACAAATACACTGTTATACAGTGAACAACTCCCAATGACACTCATTCTTGTATAAGCCCTTTTCTTTCAAATGTAAAAAGAACCTATAAATATGATGAGATATCACTTTCAGGATTATATTATATTGTATGACAAAAGGAAATTATCTAAATGCTCTTAATCTAATCACCTAAAGTCTTTAAATCAGAGAGTTTCTCTCCTCCCAACTGTCCATTTGATAGTGTGAGAGGAAATTTGGGATTGGAAGTAGAAAGCATGGGGTAGTTTCAGCACTAAGATTGCTGGCTTTGAAAATGGAGGGAATCACCAGTCAAGGAATGTTGGTGGCCTTAAGAATGACTGAAGCTCATAGTCATTGAGAAATTGTGATCCCAGTCCTACAATTACAAGAACCTGAATTCAGCCAACAACCTAAATGAGCTTTTATTCCGCCTTAGACCCTCCAGATAAGAGCACAGCCTGAGGGGCACCTTGACCTCAGCCTTGTAAAGCAGGGACCCATTTGATTCTACCCAGACTTCTTACATGCAGAACTGTGAGATAAGAAATTGGTGTTGTTTTAACATGCTAAATTTTGTGGTAATTTCCTACACAGGAATAGAAAACTAATAAAAATCTCATCATCATTTATACAGTTATACTAAAAAATATGTTTTTAGATTAGTATGCATGTATGTGTGAACAAAAATAGTTAGAAAAGTTTAACTATTTTTTCCAGATTTGATTTGCTCATATGCATGGACATATAATTCATATACATGCATATCTAAATGTTGATCCACGTACTTTTTATAACTGTTAATACAGTAACATATACACATATTCAAACATTCTTTCTAGTTAAAAAATATAAAACCCTCTCTTCAGTTGTTACTATATGTCTCTTATCTGTAGAATATTGATCTTGTTATTTCTAACATGTACCACCAGGTCAGTCACATAGCAGTCACTAATTAAAATTTGATGTGTATACACAATAGTCACATATACATATCTCTAGATGGAGTGTGTACAGAATATGTGTGGTGTAATGGAAAGAATGCAGGCTTCAATGTAATGTGAGATGGGGATGCATGAAAATATTGTCTTCACTAAAAGGGAATCTTAGTGGAATCTATTTAGCTCTCTGAACCTCATTTGCTTTATTTAAAAAGCTGAATACCACGGCACAGTGTACTGTTATAGCTCTATAACTTAATTTCTTTAAGACTTCTAGCAAATAACCTTTCTCATGCTTTATTTTTATCACCTATGAAAGGGGATCATGGTTGGTATCATAGCCAGGGTTACCATTAACTCATATAGCACCTACATGCAAATGAGAAAAAGTTGCCCTTTTTCAAGATAGTTTATTTCCATTTATGCTGTCTGTGATATTTATTTCATCCTCATGCCCTGTACAATCTGGACACTGTACCTGATGTCCTGCTCAAGGCCGTTGCCAGGATCAAAGGAGATAATCCATATAACAGGGGTGGCCAACTTCTCTGTATATAAGATCTACTTTTTATCTTAAAAGTGTGTCACAATCGACTTGTTGTCATACATTATATAACTGCTCTTTTACATTCCCACTCATCCTTTCAATTTGTCGCATCACTGTGTTTTGAGACAATTGTAGATCTTGAATTGCAGCAACAATTTCACTCTTGTTCTTAAAATTGTTAAAAAGTGAATCTGACATTTCCAAAAAAAATTCCTTTACAAATTCACCGCCAGAAAATGGCTTACGTTGTTTTGCTAAGAGATAGCTTACTTTGAATGATGCAGTAGTTACTGCTTGTGACTTCAACCTTGGCTTTTTAAAAACGCTTTGTTGATTTGTTAATTGAGTTTTAAGATCCCTAACTTTATGTTTTCTCAGTTCAGAATTTGGTGGATAATCTGTTTGATACTTGTTATGTAAAGCTAAAAAAT
>PVKE010052616.1:0-10283 GCA_004027555.1 Craseonycteris thonglongyai
CTGCCCAAGTAAATTCTGAAGTTTGAATTTCCCAGCTGTTATGGAATGATTTAATTCCAGGCACTTTGATGACTAAAACAGGAAAAGAGGGCTGAATGGTAATGACTGGAATGTCCATAATGTTTTCAATAAAACTACTGATTAAGGAGAAGAACCAAACTGCGGATGAGTATTTTAGGTTGAGGCTGATGTAAAAAGCCTGGCTATATGGCTGTAGTCCTTCTATTGTGCCATCTTGCACACACGAACATCTTTCATACACATTCATCTTGAATGCATGTATATTTTGTGTGCATGTATATCTTACATGCATGTACATCCTACATGCACATACATCTTGCATGTACATACATCTTGCATGCATGTACATCAGAGAATTCAGCACCGTTGGTTCTTTATCAAGGTAGGCAAGCGGTATTTGTGTGAGTCCTATTATTCCTTGGGCATAACTAACTCTTAGGTCTACTGCTGTGACTTCTGACAAATATTGATGTTGGAGACGGTGAAAAGATGGTGAATTTTCAAATGCACCATTGTCTTTAAGTGCTCGAAAGAACTTTCAGGGGAGCACTAGCTTTGGTTGCTGGCCAAGCTTGGAGCAGAAGGTGAAAAGTCTAGGAGGGCAGGTCTTGCTTTCAGGCCACTACTTATGGAGCTCAGTATGAGTTGAAAAGCAGCATGCAAGGTGGAAACTGGCTGATATGAATAGCAAGACTGTCTAATGGTGTTTTCATTCAAAGCAAATAATCAGGAATGAAGTTGGGGTGGACTGATCTAAGTATGAAGCCATAGGACAAAGAAAAGGTAAAAGAAATCCATTTATTCAATAACGTTTATTTCATCCTCATGTGCAATAGGATATACTAGGTCCAGAATTACCTAAACCTGCATTACTAACCCTGCATACATAGCACATGTACTTATGTGGTATGTAAGGGACAGTAGGGGGTTTTAGAGCCTGAAGGAGGGTTTTTTCTGAACAATGTAGCCCCAGCTACTTCACATAGCACATCTGAAGTTCTGGGTACAACAGTTTGGGATTATAATTTTTGATCAAGGAGGTACATTCAATCTCTTTAGCATGACTGACAACTTTCTTGATCTAGTTCTCACTTAACAATTTAGGTCAATTATTTCCATGCCTGTTTCGAGGTGAACATTCTAGCTATAATGAACTATAACATATTTACCCTTCTATGACAATGCCATATTTTTTCTTGCCTCTGGAACTCTGAATCTGCTCGTCCCTCTGTTTTGAAAGTTTCTGACTCATCCCCTTCCTCCATCATGAATACTTATTTCCTAGCTAACTCCTACTTATTTATACTTTCTAGATCAGATGTCACTTCCCTTTTGAAGTTTTCCTAATTCTCAAGCTTAGTTAATGAGTCTATCCCTTGTTCTTCCATGGAACTGTGTACTTATCACTGTTATCATATAAAACATGTTTGGATTATTATTTCTGATTTATGTTCTACAAGTATGTTGCTCACAAAACTGTAACTCATTAAGGACAGGAATTCTGTAAACTTACCAATATTTCTCCAGACTTCAGCACAATGACAGAGACATGGCAGGTACTCTAAAATATTTGGAGAATGAGTGAGTGGTTGACAATTGTTTCTGACAGAAACAATCTTCAAAGAACTAAATGG
Organism: Craseonycteris thonglongyai; assembly: GCA_004027555.1. Classification (NCBI taxonomy): domain Eukaryota; kingdom Metazoa; phylum Chordata; class Mammalia; order Chiroptera; family Craseonycteridae; genus Craseonycteris; species Craseonycteris thonglongyai. The sequence goes on from PVKE010052616.1 coordinate 1,656, forward strand.
AGGGCAGAAAAATGTATTGTCCTGAATCATTCTGAGTTAACCAGGTGAAACAATCTATTTATTTATTTTTATAGCCAAACTTGGAAGGCAAGAAGGTTCATTTAGGGGCAACTTCAGGGGTTGTTTCAGATGCATTTGGCACTCTAGCAACTTGCATTTTATAAATATGGTTGCAGCAATATATATGAGTTTATGACATTGACAATATTAATTCCCCGTTAAAACTAGTAGTGTGTTTTCAACTGCCTTGACCAATAAAATGTAGCAGGAGTGACAGTGCACGGCTTTCAAGTCTAGGTTATAATTGGACTGCATGGCTCCATCTCTCTCTCTCAGCCTGCCCCCTTTTAGAACCCAGACGCTATGTTGTGCACAAGCCCAGGCCACATGGTGAGACCACATGTATGTGTCCTTGGTCAACAGCCCGAGGCTCAGGTCTCAGTTGACAGCTGGAATCAAATGCCAGACTTGTGATTGAACAAGCCTTCAGATGATTCCAGGTGCCAACCTTTAAATCTTTCAGCTGTGGCCCCAGACATAGTGGAGTAGAGACAAGCTGCCCTTTGGTGCCCTATCTGAAGTTCCGAAGCATAGAAATTGCAAGAGATAATAAGTAACCACTGTTTTAAGCCACTACACTTCGGGGTGATTATCATGCAGCAGCAGATAACAATACAGGCAGCTGAGTAATTGTCCTGCCTCTCACATTTGCTGGCTTTTCCCACAAGCATCTGAACATGCTTTTTTAATATAAAGCAAATCAATACATTAAATATGTAAAAAAGAAGAGGAAATTATAATGGAGTTTCAAGAAGAGGATGAGTTCAGAATGATAATTTAAAAAATGAAGTGATTAAAAATTAACAATTAAAATATTAAACTAAAACTATAAAGATTAAGAATAAAAGTAAAAGAAAATAAAGGTTTTAAAAACTAGACTAAAATAAAAATTAAAATCAGAGTTAGAAATAATATAAATAAAAGAAATTAAAATGTTAAAATGAGAGTCACTCTTTGTTCTAGGGTTCCTTAACCCTACATCCTGCTTCCTTTTTCCCCTTCCTCTGTTCTTCCCTTCCTTTCTTTCACACACACACACACACACACACACACACACACACACACACACACAAAAACAATTTCAAAGAAAACCTATACTTATAAAAAAGAATTAAACATAGAAAAAGGTAATCAATTTTAATCACACCTAAAGACATTTAAATTAAAATTCCAATTATATATACCCATACACATGTATATGCACTGTATACATGTATATGTGTATATATACGTGGACATATGAGTACACACACACACATAACCAAACGTCAGTCTTTGTTAAGATTTTCTTGTTGTTGTTTTTTTTACCAAATATTCTTTTGAGTTCCACATCGCCCTATTTTTCTCTTGGCTATGACAGTTTTTCATGCTTTCCTTGTTTTTGATATCCTTGAATGTTCTGAGTAGTACTTGTTTAGATATTTTGTAGAATGTCCCTCAACTGAGTCTGATTTGTTTCTCATGAATAGACTGAGGTTATCCATCTTGGGGAGGAAGACCACAGAAAGAAAGTGACATTCTTGACATATCATATCAAAATATATATTATCAATATGGTTTATCCGTATTGACATCAGTTTTGATCACCTTGATAACACAGTAGTTTGTCAAGTGTGGTTGTTTCATGTGTTTGTAATACAGCTAGATTCTTTTGTCATCTACTACATTTCATCCTGGGATTCTGTGACCTCCTTAATTTGTATGCAGTAATACTTACTCTTCGTGCTAATATGTAAAGCTCAATTTACTGTGATATGTCCACGGTTACAATATTATCAGGAATAAATCCACCACTGTAAGCCTCCTCCATGCTTGATGCATATAACACCCCATAATATAGTTGGAATGATATCTATAATATTTGTAACTGTTTTCTATTCATTAAAGTTGTTCTTTGTTTATTTTAACCCCTCTTTCATTGAGCGTTTTATATGATTCCATCTTTTTTTTTCTTATTGTATTAATTATAGGTCCCTAAAAAATGTCTAGTGGTTATAGAATTTAAAATATACATTTTTAACTAAACTAAGTTTATTTTTGAATAACTACCACATCACATATCATACAGGCAACTATGACAAAATATTCTCAATTCCTCTCTTCCACCTCTTGTAACATTGTTGTCATTCATTGATTTATCCATATGCTATAATCATCCTATACATTGTTACAATATTGTTTAACAATTTTTTTTTATTCTCATTGAGAATAAGCAAAATTTAAAAAATATTTTAACTCTGTGTCTGTCAGGATTCTATCAGAGAAACAGAACCAATAGGAGACATATATTAAGATTTATTGCAAAAAATTGGCTTATTCAATTTTGAGGGCTGGATAGGAAAGTCCAAAATGCAAAGGGCAGGCTGTCAGGATAGGCAGGCTGAAAGTCTGACTATAGAAGCTGAAGTTACTGTCCACAAGTGAAATTTCTTTTTACGAAAACCAAAGCTCTGTTTTTAAGAACTTTGAAATGATCGAGTCAGGCCCATTCAGATTATGTAGGATAATGTCCTATACTTAAAGCCAATTGATTATGGACTTTAATGACATCTACAAGATATCTTCAGAGCAACACTTAGATAAGAGTATGATTGAACAATTGAAGGTTATATGAGTAGGTCAGCCAAGCTGATGCATAAAACTGACCGTCATGACCACTTCATTTTTACTTCTCCGACACTATTCTTTTCTGATCCAAGTTTTTGACAAATAGTCTTTTCTTTCTGATAACAAATCTGCTGGTAATGAGTTCCATGTTCTTGTTTTTCTGTGAAAGTCCTAGAAAGTCCTTTTCTTCTTTCATGTTTTAAAAATAATTTTACTGAACATAAAGTTCTAGATTGGTGTTTTCTTTTAATAATTTACCTATTTTATGCCATTCTCTTCTTGCTTGCATGGTTTCTAGCAAGAAGTGTTCTATCATTCTTACTGTTGTTCCTGTAGAAGTAAGGTGCTTTTTTTCTCTCTGATTTTTCCTTTGTCTTAGCTTTCTGCATTTTGAATATAATATGTCCAGGTTTAAGGTGATTTTTTAAAAATCTTGCTTGGTATTCTTAGCTACCTGAATCTATGGTTTGGTGTATGTCATTAATTTTGGAAAAGTGTTAGTCATTATTACTTAAAACATTTCTTCTACTTCATTTTTTCTCTCTTTTTCTTCTGGTTGTTCCAGTTACAGATGCTTGTCTCTTTTAGTATAATCTCTTTTAGTATAGTCTTCTTGACTGTCTCATTCTTTTGTTAACTCTTGTTTTATTTCACTTTGAGAAGTTTCTATTGACCTATATTCAAACTCACAGATTCTTTCCTTGGCTATGCCTAGTCTACTAATGAGTTCATCAAAGGCATTCTTCATTTCTGCTGTTGTTTTGATTTGTAGTACCTATGTTCTTTTGACTTTTTCCTATACTTTTCATCTCTCTGCTTACTTTACTCGTCTATTCCTACCTGTCTAATTTTTATATTTGTTTCACGCATTAGTAGTAGTTATCCAGAGCTTTGTCAGTCACTTTAACACTTGTGTCATATTAGAGTCTGCTATGATTATTGCTTTGTCTGGCAAAAAGTAGGTTTCAGATCCAAGTTGAAAGATTGAGTGAATAAAAAGCAGAATAAATAAGGATAACAGAAGTATTATGAAGGGAAAAGGTTTAAAAACACATACAAATATATGTTTAGTAGAAACCAGTTAGAAAATGGAAAAAAAAAATCATGCAAGTGATAGGTTGAATAATGGCTCCCAAAGGTACCCAGATCCTAATCCCTATAACTTGTGAATATTATTATACTTTCTATGCTAAAAGATACTTTTCAATTATGATTAAATTGAAGATGTTGAAAGAGGAATTATCTTGGATTATCTGGGTGGCTCTTACATGCAGTCACAAGTGTTATTACAAGAGAGAGGCAAAGAGAGATTTGGTACAGGCAAGGAAGGCATTGTGAGCACTGAAGTAAGAGTCTAAACTGCTGGTTTTCAAGATGGAAGATGGGACTAGAGCCAAAATGCAAGGAATGCAGCTCTAAACCCCTGGAAAGGCAAGGGAATGGATTTTTCTCTAGATCACAATTCTACTGACCCTTTGGTTTCAGTCTAGTAAAACCATTTTGGACTTCTGGTCTTCAGAACTGTGAGAATAATTAAGTGTTGTTTCAGGCCGTTAAATGTGTGGTACTTTGTGACAGAAGTCATAGAAAGTTAATACATATGCTGAAGTCCTTAAAAGAGGTTTGTATTGGCTTTGGCTTCCTATAGAATTGAAGACTCTCACTGAGATGGAAACCCTCTTTGGGGTGGAGCTATAGGTGAATGAAGAGCCTGAGGCAGAATACCCTAGCTATCTCTTTGCTATTGCCTCACTGTCTAAAGCTTGCTGTCCTTAACAAAGCGTCTATTTCAAGTGGCGTTTACCTGCCAACTAATTAGAGATTATTGGTCAAAAAGAAGTGATTCATGTTTTTTTGGGAATGTAACTTCACAATCCCAAAGGCTGAGCTATTTGCACAGGCACAGAACTAAATCCTCAGCAAAAATTGAAGTAAAATGAAAGTTCTCTTAGATACATAGGACCAAAAAAAAAACAAAACAAACAAACAAACAAAAATCCCGAATATGAACAACATAGAAATAATACATTAAAAATGAAAAAAATTAGGGAAGAGGCAGAGAACATGCTAGAATATATGAAATGCTCTTAATTTGTTGAACTCTTTTAGAAAAAAGAAATTAAAACAGAAGTATCTCCAAGTTGGCTAAATAGATCTTTGAAGTAGTTAGTTCTTCAAAATAGAAAGATAAAGAGATAAAATAAAATTTCAGGGAGAGTTATACTGATCTAGCATAAATAAGATAAATTTTGATAAAAATGGATTTCAGTTAGGTATGCCATTATCACATAAGACAATGAATCTACATATTCCCATGTGTGACATGAAGTAATTCATCCTAGAAAGGGTAGGCCACCAAAGACCCTTATTTTACTCAAGTGACTAAAAAGGCTTCATTAGGGATTCATTCAGGTGGATCACTTAAATTCTTTCTGAAACTTCTACCCCTGCAACCTCAGATCTTTCCCAGTCATATGCAATATTGAGATTGTTATACATCATCCTTTTAATTTAATAATATTTATTGAATATTTACTGTGTTTTAGGCACTACTGGTGTTTCTGTCCCCATGGAAATCTAAGAATTTGAGGTTATTGTGGACAGTAACTTTATTTGATCCATCATCACTTCTAAGCAAATGGGTCAGTTGAAAAGATAATACTGTCTTCAAAGGATGCACCTAAATTAGGCTGCTGAAAACATTTTGTCAATACAATAGGTTTCTTGTCTATTCGTGTATTCCTTAGTGGTCAGCATTAAGAGCCATTTTTCATTCTCAAGTTTCCTCTCCTGTGTTAACTAAAAATTTAAAAATAACTTAATCATGATACAAGTATAAACATAATGGGTCCATGTTCTCTGCTCTATATACTGCCTTTCATATGATACACATCTGTTATTTTTCATTTCCATACTCTTCTGTCAACTGCTACTATTTTTTTAAGATTTATTTTGTTGTTTTGAAAGAAGGTGTGAGAGAGAGAGAGAGAGAGAGAGAAAGAGAGAGAGAAGGGGAGAGACCCCAGAGCAGTCTCCATAGTTGCAAATCATTCGTTGTGACATGGCTTCATTCCACACAGGTGGATGTGAGGCCATGGGGGGTGGGGGTGGGGAGGAACCAAACTGGGGGCCTCCTCTATGGGAGGTGAGGACCTTTTCCACTGAGCCATCCTTGTGGTTACCAGTTGTGCTGCAGTTCAGCATATGGGTTTGCGTGGGCTGGGGCTGGGAATCGAACCCCGGATCTTGCAGTTGGGAGGCGAGTGCTCAACCGCTGAGCTATTCTGGCATCTCCAACTCCTACTTTTTCTATTTATTAATTTATTCACTTCTACTATACCAGTTGGTTTTTGTTAAGAATAAAAATAAAAATCAGGAAGCTAGACCAAGATAAAGAACTTGTGTTATATAGGAAATTTTGTAATGGGGATGTGGCCTCATTATGTTGACCAATTGTAGTAGTGTCTTATTTTACTTGTGTATTGTTTTGGTCTACATAACTGAAATTGCATTGCAAGAAAAACTATAATTTACAGTGTTACAATTGCTGAAGTGACACTACACAAGTAAAACTTTGTTGTCCTATTGCCTCTGCTGAATTTCGGTGTCAGGAGTCAGATCATCTTTGTTCCCGTGGAGATGGTAAGAACATGGCCAAGGCCCAGGCATTTAGCAAGGCCAGGTAGAGGTTCACAGTCAGGTCAGCTTTGTTCCTGGTCCTCTCAGAACCTTGGCCTAGTTTGTTGGTCTTTCAGAAACTGGGCTTCAGTGTTACTTCTCAGTATTCTTTTTATATCTGGATGTCTTGCCTAGGATTCCAATTCCTCCATGACCAGAGTTTCTCCTGCTTCTCGCCAATCTTTTCAGGTCTGAGCTCTTCTCTTTTCTTTGAAGCCCAGGCATCAGGGCCAGACTCCAGTTCTTTGGTTTCCAGCTTCTTTGACTAATTTCCTTGATCTTTGCTCCCTACCTGGTACCAGAACCCCCTGAACTAGCCTTTCTGGGGCTGCTCACAGTCAGCTTGGGATCTACTGTTGTCCGTTTACAACACTCATTCTTTGCTGCTCTTGACTTTTTCTTAGAGACTTTTCCTTGAAAGAAATGTTTCTTCATTGGTTTCCTTATATTTGGCATATTATGAAATGCATGCTTATGAAGTGTGATAAAAAATATGGTGAAGGTTTAAGTAAAAAAATGTATTGCAATAAAAGATATTGCCATTAATCTCCCTCAAAATATTCCCCCTTGCTTTGAACACACTTACTCTATCGTTCTTGCTACTTCTTGAAGCAGTTCTGGAAGTTCTCTTTTGTGAGTGTTTTTAGTTGCACTGTCATGGCCATCTCATTGTCCTGAATCAACTCAAAACATTTACCTTTCATGGTCATTTTGATTTTGGGAAGAGCCAGAAGTTGCAGTGCCAGAACTGGTGAATAAGGTGAATGAGGACACCACGTAATGTTTTTATTTGGCAGAAATTGATGCACCAGAAACAATGTGTGACCTGAATTGATTCAGGATAGCAAGGCAGCCATACAGAGCAACTAAAGACATCCACGAAACAGGATTTTCAGAACTGCTTCAGAAAATGACAAGAATGATGGGATAAGTGTTACCAAAGTGAGGGGGAATTAATGGCAATGTGTCTTACTGTAATAAAAATGTTTAAACTTAAACCTTCACTGTATTTTCTGATCTTACATCATATATCAAACACGTTATGCAGCAAAAAGTGAACCACCCACCTTCTCTCTCCTCTGTTCTTACTCCTTGAAGAAACTCAATTTAATAACCTATCAGGAATGGTTTTCAACTATACCTATACATTAGACTTATCAGAGGAGTTTAAAAAAAATACTGATACCGGATCTACACCCAGTCGTGTGCTGCCATGTATAACCATGAACTGGGTGGGGAGGGGGGTAGAAAGAGTGGTTGGTTCATGACCCAGCATGAGCTCACCTCCTCCCTCACCCCTCTTTTATCCCACCTAACCATAAATAAATCAGAATCTCTGAGAATAAATCCAAAGAAATCCATCTCACCCAGAGCCTGTGTATCCTTTTTTAGCGCTTAATCTCCATGTAACTTTGGGAAACTCATTATGCCTCAATTTTCTCCAGCTATACACTTGATCTTAGCCAAAAGGCTGAGAAGCGATTTTCTCCAGGTATAATTTGGTGATATTAATTTTTCCTAGCTCATAGAGTAATTACAAAGATTAAATGAGTTTATGTAAGGCCCTTCAATAAATGCTAGGCATGTTAGCTCTTATTAGACCCTCTTAGCTCAGTTTCTTCTTTGTAATGGGGACTCTTAGAGAACATTAATCAGAACTGAATGGTAATTTTTGTGTGTATTGGGTTTTCTCAAGTAGTTCAGAGGTATGTGTTGGGAAGAATTTAAGATGAGCCTAGGTTAAGAATTTAGGCTGAGAACAAATAAGAATTTTAATTAAAATGACAACTAAAATTCATAGAACATTGTATTTTATTTCTTGCCCCAGGCTGAGGTAAAGAGGTTAGAGAATGTTTGATTAGCTTGAAACACTTCCTATCAACGTAACACTAATACTATGAACCTGGGTTGAAAATGTGTGCTGCTTTGGCAGCCACATCACATAAAGACAGGCCCCTCTAAAGAAGCTTGCCTCCGAGGAGCAAGTGCAGGCTTGGTCTTTGGTGAATACTGAAGGCAGAAATCAGCCCCTTGAAATGAATTTCTGAAAAAGAGCTTTAGGGTTCAGATCCACTGCTCATATCATTAAAAAGCTTGCTCTTTTAAGGAAACCCCATTCATTGTAAATCATAGAAATGTAGAGCCAGAAGGCGTCTTGAAGATCATTCCTTATTCACCTAGAAGAGAAGAACTTATTGCTAACTAGGCATGAGGTTCAATAAGCAAGTTTTGAAGAAGCCACTGGCATTTTCTCAAATATTCTTCAGCTTTCAGTCCTTTCCT
>PVKE010052617.1:0-10284 GCA_004027555.1 Craseonycteris thonglongyai
TTATCCCTAGTTTCTCATACATAATGCATCCTATAGGAGTGGCTCACAAATTTTATTATTATAAAAAATTTTTAATAATATAGTATATAAATTGTCAGTCATGGTTGGAAGTCAGGTTCCTTAGACTTCTGTGAATGTATTTTACCAAGTGTATGGCAGAAGTTGACATAATGATTGAAGCACACTAATTTTCATGGGTGTTAACTATTAGTAGAATCTAGTTTTACCCACAGGATGGGCAACAAGTTGAAGATTAAATTTCTGATGATGGTATTTCAGAAATATTCAAGGTACAAGAGGGTTTTAGGGAAGCTCAGAAAACAAGTATTGTAGGTGTTACTTCTTGGGTAGCAATATTGGAGGAAAAAATATTTTAACTGAAATCTGAAGAATAAATAAGACTTAACCCGATTAAAGGGATCCTAGGAAATTTGAGATGAACGGAGAAGAATATTCCAGGCAGAGTCAAAAGTGTGTTCATAGGTGGAGAGATCTGTGGCACATTTGGCAGAACTGCAAGTTATTAGTATGGCTGGGTTACAGTATACAATTGACGGAAACTACGCAGAGATGAAGATAGAGACATGAGAAATGTGGTACTGTGAAAATAACCTGTAAAAAGATTTGGAAAGTCATGTAAAGAGATTTAGAGTTCATTTTGAAAGCAACGAGGATCCCCTGAAGCCTGTTAACCAAGTAAAGTTTGTAATCAGAGAGATTTTGGAAAGATCTCTCTGTCATATAGAGAATAGTGGGAAAACCTATAAAGACAAAGGGCAGGAAGAATGGTTAAGAAGATCTTAGAGAAGTCCAGGCAAAAAGAATGGTGCCCTGAACTTGATTCATGTTTTGGTTATCCGTTGTTATGTAATATTTCCCCTTTCCTCCAAAATAAAATAAAATAAAACAATTTAGTGGATATAACAGCAACACAAAATAGCTAATTATAGTTTTGGTGAGCAACAAATTTGCACAGTGCACAGGCGATGAATTGTCTGCTGTTGATGACTGGACTCTCAGATGTGCTTGCATGGCTCCATGGAGCCCTTTGTCTGAGGTTTTGCTTTTGCTGCTGGGTAAGGAATGTCCCAATGTCTCCTTTCTCATCTTCCTCGTACTTACATGCACAAGGACAAGTGAAGATCTCCTTTAGTCTGTGTTCCCATGGTATTTTATACACCATTTTATTATAGAACTCATCATATTGATTGCATTATAAAATAACATAAGTCAAATATTACCACACAATTTCTCCTTTTATCATTTTCAATACATAACATAAAGTTATTCAAAATGTATTTTAGCTCAATTGAATTGGATAATTACAAAATAGAGATATGATGATCTTTCTTAAAGATTTATTTTATAGTTTGAGAGTGGTTGAGAGAGACAGAGAGAGAGAGAGAGAGGGAGAGAAAAGGGGGAGGGCCCAGAGCAGTCTCTGTACTTGTGCGTCATCAGTTGTGACATGGTTTCATTCCATGAATGTAGGGTCTCATGGGCTGGGAAAGGAAATGGGGCCTCCTCATGGGAGGCAAGAACCTTCACTGCCATCTTGGCAGTTACCAGTTGCTCCACAGTTCAGCCTATAGGGATGCACAGGCCAGGACCAGGATTCAATCCCTGGACCCCATAGTTGCAAAGCAAGTACTCAGCCTGCTAAGCTATCCCAGTATCTGTGAGATATGATGATTTTTATGTAAATATCTTAATATCCAACAATTATATTGGCTTCAGTATTTAATTTTAATTAATATTTCAGTCTAGTAAACAACAGAGGTAAAATGTCTCAATCTTTTCACATATGAAAACTAATGTTGTTTTTGATAACTAGTGATAAGAAAAAAAGATTGTCAAACATCAGTATGTAACTCTAGGGTAGTCAAATTTTATGCTTAATTATCAAAGCAACTGAATTAGCCACTGTTTATATTTATTGCTTCTTCTTTTACTGATCTTGATTCTACCTTTTAATTTATTCTAATTAGCCATGGTAGATATACCCTAATTCATGTCTTTTTGTGAAAGAGGTGGGATATAAAAAGTAAACACATGCACAAACTCAGATGAATGTTTATGTATTCCTCTAGAGAGATATGTATGCCTTTTAACATCAAAAAGTTTGTTTTTAGCTGATTAATTAATGGAACATTATTTGTCGTTCCCTCCTACACACTTGCCTCCATTTAATGATTTAGAACAGAAAGATAGTACAATAGCAATGAAATTTTAAATGACATTAAATGTGGTGGCTTGGTAAGTGACTATAGGGATAGAGGAACTACATGAATGAGCCTAAAGAATTTAGGAATCTGAGCAAAAGAGAAAACTGGATTCAAGCGGGAATTAAATGTAGATTAAGACATCTGGAGAGAGGCATTAAATGCAGACATTCAGGAGGCAGGTAAAATCATAAAGGCTCGGCGAAAGCAATGCTGAGGTAATAGCACATCAGCTATTTCATTATGTAGTGCCAACATAATGAGTAATTCACTTTGTGTCTCCAATTTTGAATCCCTCTACAGAAAAGTGACAGATTATGTTTCTTTTAAAAGAACTTTGGTGTTCCAGAAGCTTCAATTGAAGTGCCGTATAATTACCAAAATGAGGAAACTGCCTAGTGTTATATTACAAGATCTCCCCCTTACTTCTCCCGTTACTTTCACACGAAAAAGAGAAGCATACCAGTGTCTTTATCAAGGGATCCACTAATGTGATAAATAAAAAAGGATTTCATCTATGGAGTCACTCAGAACCTCAATATCCTTCATTAACTTTGAGGTTCTTATTCCCTATATATTTACAAAATGGCCTTCTGCAAATGTCACACTGCATGATAAGTATTTGTGTCTAGTGTCTCTGTGCCACACTTGACTATAAAGGGAAGACCAACTGTCTCATATTCATTTTATAGTGTTTATTATTGAGAAAAATGTGAAACCCATATAGAAGTATAGAAAATTCATTTGGAGGACTCCCATGTATCTGTTATTCAGCTCATGACCTTATGTCCTATGTGTTTTCTTCTACATAGCCACTCAGTCTCCTCACGTTATGTTGAATCCCATTCCACACATCTAGATAGTATATGGTTTAAAAACATATATATTTATATACTACTGCACGCACACACTCCTCACAGCATTATAGCCGTATCATTACCATTCCTAAAACATTCTTTCCTTAATAATATTATATTCATTTTTGTATCTTTAATGCCCAGCCTGTTCTTTACTGAACACATAGTAGTGCTCAGTAAATATCTGTATGAATGGATGAATGAAACTTTTCTCTGCTTCTTTAACTTATTAATTTAAGAACAAAATAGCACTAGTTTTGGGTTATTACTGCTCCCCCTTGATCTCTCAAAACCCATCCCAAGGAACTCTTTTTCATGAAAACTTTCATAATGTCTGTGAGTAAAACTTATTACTTCTAACTTTATTCCACTGCTGTAAATTCTAAATGTTTTGAGCACTGACAATGTGCTGGGAACTGTGCTAAACACTTAACATAGATAAATAAACTTTAAACTCAGTAGATTCTACAGTTTATGCTTTTTATTAATTTATCTTTGTACTGAACTTACTAGCACAGAATCTGATACATAATAAGAACTCAAAAAAAAATCTTGAAAAAAGAATGAAAGAAAGAAGGGAGGGAGAGAGAGTAATGGAGGGAAAAAGGAGAGAGAATGAGGGAGGAAGGAAGGAAAGAAAGAAGAAAGGGAGATGAAAGAGAGGGAGAAAGAAAGAGGAAGAAAGAAAAATAAGAAAGGGGGAGGGCTGGGGGGCATGGGAAGGGGGCATCAAATGTAAAAACAATAAAAATAAAATGAATTAAAAAAAGGGAGGAAGGGAAGTAGGGAGAAGAAGAATGGGAGGAAGAAAGAGAAAGGAACAAGAAGGGAAGGGAAAAGAAGGAAAGGAAAGAGAGAAAGATGTCTGTTATTGATACTACATGAGAGAGAGAGAGAGAGAGAGAGAAATCAGACAATTACGTAGCCCTAAATATTTTCAAGAATGTGTTTTCATTCATTTTATTTTATTTTCTTCATCCTTTTCCTATTTAGAAAAAATAAAAGTTCAGCTTGCTGCCGCATTCATTTAATTTTACACAAACATGCTCTTTGAGGCTGAAGCAAATCTGACTGGTTCTCAATGTAAAAATAAAATATAAAAACTGTGCTTGAAGTCATTTCTAAACAGAACTTGTCTTTAATCCTAATGTAACAGAAATGTGTGTAATAATCAGTATTTAATAATTTCTTTTTGTGTGGTACCTTTCAAATCACCGAACAACACTAAGCAGAACATCACGTTCTCACAAAAATATCACGTTTATTTCCGGATCTTCCTGCCATCTTTGTTGTGTGAGCAGCAAACTTTTCAGCAACCAGTTGGATTCCGTTCCCTGATGGTAGTGGTATGCACTTGGGGGAACATCTTCCAAACAGGCAAACAGGTGGGACATCATCAGAGTGTCTTTCAATCAACGTCAGTCTGAAGTTTGCACGCTGATTCTGTGCTCAGGATTGTCCTTCTTGAACAGGATGTAGGAGTCCAGCACTGGGATGCTTGAATGGTGGTGAAAGAAGTTCATATACCAAAGCTTGTGCCTTTTGTATTCAGTTGGGAAAGCCGTGAGCACCTGATCAGCTGAGTCCACTGCTCCCACATTCTCATTATAATTATTTTGTTATAATCCACAATGACACATGGTGTCTTAGTTTTCTTTCCATTTCTGTTGTCTAATTCAATCAGAGTATCATCGTAGAATGTTGCCAACATTGTCACCTCCGTCTTGTGACACCATTTCAGTGCCAAAAGTTCACCACAGAATCTGGCTATAGGTACCCTTTGCAATCTTTGTTTGCTGGTCATTTGCCAACTTTCTTTCTGTTCAAACAAGTTGTCCCAACTGCACCAGTCCGGTTTTGATGTAATTCTCTGAAAAGCAAGGTGATGACTAACCATGAGTTATCTTGGGGTAAACACTGCAGCCACCAGTGCCACCAGTGAGTATTCTTGGGGCAAATGAGAAGTGGATCACTCATTTATAAGGTAGATGTCAAGGCCATCTTGAATATCTAGCGAGATGTTGAGACTTATTGAAACTGTTAGAACCGGCTCTGACTCCACATCCTATTCCTCTCGGAAACAGAAGAGTCGGCAACTTCTCTGCTGAAACGACCGGGATCCCAATAGAAAGGGCTGTGTGGTTCTCGTCTAGATACCATCCTTTCGATCAGGGGCCTGTGATGTTTTTTGAAGAGAAGCAGAATGGTGAGCAATGAAAGCCTGGGAATGACCCAGATGGATGATTTGGCAGGGGGTGGTGGGAGGGCGTCTACAGTCAGGGACGACCACGAGCATGGTGTGGAGGCAAATGCAGATGTGGGGTGTGGACATAGAAGCATGCTGCTGAACTTCTCTCCTTCGCCTTCTGTACGCCACCAGTCATTCCTGGTAAAAATACCACCGGTACAAAACTACCTCTTACAGGGGGTCTCCATTGCAAGGTGTGCCATGCGGTCATTTCTTATGTCTGAACTGTGACCAACCTGAAGTGACACCCCTGCTTCACCCTATAAATCTCTCTCAGAGCTCTCTTTGATTCTTTATAGCATTTGTCACACTCTGTACTTCAATATTTGAATAGTTTCCATTAATTGTCACCACAATTAGATGATAAACTCCACATGACAGGAACCACATCTGTTTTTTTATTACTATATATATCACTTATAATAGTTCCTGAAACATAATAATTAATTATTTAAAAATACATAATGAATAAATGGATGGATGAATGAATGACTAAAGCATATACTAATTTTTTTTGTAACTTAGAGAACATTAATGCCATTTTCACAAAGTGTGAAAATGTGACTATACAAATACTATGCACTTAAATGATTATCCATTTTTAGTTGAATGACTGTTTACTGCATATTGATTTTGTGTACTATTTTATATTTTAATTTTTTTAAATTTATTTTATTATTTGGCAGAGAGAGAGAGAGACAGAGAGAGGCAGAGAAAAGAGGGAGGACCCAGAGCAGTCTCCACAGCTACCCTGTTTCCCCGAAAATAAGACAGTGACTTATATTAATTTTTGCTCCCAAAGATGCGCTAGGTCTTATTTTCGGGGGGATGCCTTATACGTATTTCAGCAAGAGGCAAAACTGTGAGTAGGTCTTATTTTCAGGGGATGTCTTACTTTCGGGGAAACACGGTATATGTCATTAGTTTTGACATAGTTTCATTCCATACAGGTGGATGTGGGGATACGCGGGACCGGAACCAAACCGGGGGCCTCTCACATGGGAAGCATGCCCTCGTTCAGCATATGGGTCCACATGAGCTGGGGTCAGGACTCAATCCCTGAACCCCATGGCTGCAAGGCAAGTGCTCAACTCACTGAACCATCCCAGCATCCCCTTTATATTTTACATTTATAGTTTAGATATAAATTAATATTAAAGTAAAAATGAAGGAGAAAGTAGAGGAATATAAAAACAGCCCAAGAGGCAATTTCACATGAACAATGTAAATTTTTTTTTTATTGTTTTTGACAGAGAGAGAGAGAGAGAGAGAGAGAGAGAGAGAGAGAGAGACAGAGAGAGAACTGAACTGGGGGCACTCCACAGTTCAGCATATGGGTTCTCATGGGCCGGGATTCGATCCTGGGTCCCCGGCGCTGCAAAGTGAGTGCTTAACCCACTGAGCCATCCCGGCTTCCCCAATGTAAATTTTTTTTTAGTCATAAAACTTCTGAAGAAATCTTAGAAGCTATGTAATTCAATTCTTTTCTTTTCTATCATTTTAGAGATTAAGCTAAAGGTTTTACACAGGATCACAGTTAATTAGTAGTGAAACTGGGACCAGATTGAAGGTTCTTCCTTTTTAACCAGGTAATTTTCTCTTAATTCTTCCTATCTCACATTGCTACAGTCAATTAAGCTTTAAAAATTCTTAGTTTATGATGGCTGAAATCTGAATTTAACAATATATTTCCAACTGTAAAATTTAACCTGCCCGTACTTTTCCAAACAAGCATTCAGTACAAGTTCCAACTGGGCCATGGAGGGAAAACGTGAGCATTTCTTCTAAGCATCATTTAAACCCACCATTTGAAGTCATGCACAACAAACCATTTATTCATGGGTACAATTCTCCGGGTGTCCGATTTCTCACATATGTGATTCCATTTCACAAACATAACTTGAACTATTTTCCTGGTAATGTAACATTACAGTATTACAAGTGTTTCATAAGCAAAGGAAAAGTGCCACGTGACCATGTGAGGATTCACACATAAATCTGGGTTGCAGATTCAATTTCTGAAATATTTCATTATTGTAACAGACATTGCAAATTTGCAAGCATTTTTCTTTGGGGGAAAATCAAAGCCATACCAGTTAGCACTAATGAGAAGAACTGAAAATAGCTTGACAATTAAATAATTCAAATGTTATGTAAAAGCCAAATTTATTCAGAAACCAATTTTCCCTAGTAACTTACTACAATTTGCACTTTGTAAAACACTCTAGGAATGATTTCATGGGACTTCATGCTAAGCCTATGCCTTAATAGCTAGGAGTAAAATATTGTACCCAAGTAAGCATAAGAAAATGTGTTATTTAATCTAAGAAATGTGAGTTAATGATTAAAATAAATATCTTAGACTTTTCTTCACAGGCCCATTCTTGTTAATAAATTATGTCCATGAGGAAGACATATAACCCTTTAAGTTTACTAGTGGATTAGTACTCCAGGTCATGGAGTATGGTCAGCTTTCACTTATTTTAGCCATCCCTACTAAAGTTTGCATTTTTATTGCAACAAGGTAGATTAAAGAACACGAAGATGAGCTAAATGAAGCAATTACTGTCTGTTTCAGTAGGCCTCAGAATTTTAGCTGAAGCTCTTGGAACTCTGGTAATAAAAGAGCAAAAATAGAAAAAAAAAAGGAAGGTAAAGAGAAGTTTTAATATTATGTAGCATTCATAGATTCTCCTATTGGAGGTGACCTCAGAAATTTCTTATTTCTGAATCTCCTTGATTAATTTTGTGACAAACGTTTTTCTCTACTTAAATTCCTTTTGTGAAGGTAATTCACCTCTTCACAAAGCCCCTTCTTCCATTGTCTATTAGCTTTCATGGTTAGGGCACATTTTCCCCTCTATTTTTCAAATATCAGTTGTAGTTCTGTCCTCTGGGAGCCCAGAGAAGTCCACCCCCTTTTTCATTTAACAACCTGTCACATGTATGTAAGGACTGTTGTCATTACTCTAGACATGTTTTCTCTGAGACCCCATAGGTGATTCCTAAAGGAGCTGCCATTATGAAGCAGGGGAGGTGAAACAAAGGGGGTTGCCCCAGATTTGATGGCACTTTGGGATCTGGCTGCCCTCAGGCTGGAGGCAGCGGGAAAAGAAGTGATGCTTCCAGGCATGTGGCCCAAACACAGCATTCCTGACCTGTACCCCTGCATCCTGTTCTCCCTGGGTTCTCTCCTGTTACATTCACAGGCAGAGTGGGTGGGTCTACCGTAAATCGCTGCAAATGGAATACCAAATGCTTCAAGAGGCTCAGAAATGGCTTGAGAAGGGCTGGCAAAAGGGAGAAAGCAGAATGATAGAAGGAAGAAGTAAATGTAACTTAGGGAAAGAATCCGTCCTATACAGAATTAAATATGGCCCACTAGTGGCTTAATAAGCAGAATGTAGATTAATATAAGTGGTTTAGAAAGTGATATTTTCGGAGACTCTGGTCGTTTCCAGTACATGAATATATTGAATACAAAGCAAACTGAACTGCGGCAAACATTTTCTTGCCTATGTTATCTATCAAGTCATTTGTTTAAGAAATGTGTGTAAGATGCTTAAAAAAAATATTTTGCCATTGCAGGTAACAGTGAAGAGACATTAAAAAAAATTAATATACTAGTGTTGCTGCTCTTGAGGTACTCACAGTCTATTTTGAGCAGCCAATTGAAATAAATAAATTACAATATCATGCTGTAATAATATTACAGAGATATGAAGAAAGGCACTGTGGGAGCAGAGAGCAGTGTAAAGCATTTTTCCAGCAGTTTCAGAGAAGTTTCATCGAGGACCTAACATTTTAATACTGAGCTGAGTATTGAGCAATGAGTTGTTGTTTATTAAATTACAAAACTGGGTGGAAGGGAGTGTTTAGGAAGCAAGGGGACCCGATGCACAGGCAGCATTATAGGTGAACGTACTGTGTCCAGGACCCAAGAAAAATGCAGGAAGGCAGGACAGGGAGGTGCTAGAGACCATTAGAAGGGTAGGAGGCTGGACTGGAAGAGCTTTGCTTGCCAAACAAAATATTGCAATATTTATTCAACAATCAACAAGAAACAAGAGCTTTTTTTTTTTTTTTTTTTTTAATTTGGTGATGAGATGAGCAGCAGCTTTATTTTCTAAATTAAAAAATATTAATGAAGATTTTTCTGGAAGCATTGGAAGAAAATTAAGTGAAAAAAATCAGGATACTATTGCAACAGTTCTGGGGAAACATGATGCAGATTTGAACTGAAAAGCAGTGGCAGAAGAGATGAAAAAAGAATAAATTTTAAGAGTAGTTTTTGAGATATAACTTAGGTTTGGTGTTTATCTGGCTATGATGGTGAGAAAGAAATGTGAATGAGCTGGTTCGAGCCTCTCAGGCTTCTGTGTGGAGGGTTGCAGTCTCACATGGTTAAGATTATAGGAAGCTGGGGAAGCTGGGATGGCTCAGTGGGTTAGGTGCTCAGCTTTCACCCCCCACCCCCACCCCCCACCCCCAGTCTGAGGATCCAGTCCTGGCCTTGGCCCGTGTGGACCCATGTGCTAAACTGGGGTGTGCTTCTCATGTGGGAGGCCCCCAGTTTGGTTCTTGCCAGGGCAAGCCAAGTTTCCCATGTGAGGCTACTGGTTCAGCCCCCTAGCTCATGGGGGTGTGCCTTGTATGCAGGAGGCCCCCGGCCCGATTCCCACCCTGTGCCCCTCCCCCCCACCACCCCCAGGCTCAGCTGTTTGGAAGGAAAATATGTGGAAAACTGATGACATATAACTATGGAGACTTCTCTGGGCCCTCCCCCTTCTCTCTGTCTCCCTCTGTCTCTGTCTCTATCTCTGTCTCTCTCTGGCAAAAACCATAAAATAAATCTTTAAAAACGATGATAGGGGGAAAGCCGGGACGGCTCAGCGGGTTGAGCGCTCGCTTTGAGGCCATGAGGACCGAGGATCGAATCCCGGCTCCGGCCCAGGCA
>PVKE010052618.1:0-10280 GCA_004027555.1 Craseonycteris thonglongyai
TTAAATTAATTGGGGTGACATTGGTTGGTAACAGATAGTTTCCAGATATACAAATCTACATTATATTACCTATGTATTGCATTATGTGCTGACCACCCAGAATCAGCTGTCCTTCCATCACCATATATCTGGTGCCTCCTCCCACTCCCCCCTCCCCCCACTCTCCCTCCCTCTTCCTCCCCTTCCCTTAGGTAACCACCAAGCTATTGAGTGTGTCCATAGGTCTCTGTGTCTTTGTTACTTTCAGTTTTATATTCCACCTATAGGTGAGGTCATATGTTTCTTGATTTATTTCACTTAATTAGATGGTTTCAAGGGACAGTTTCTTAACTGTGTCTTAATTCTTAATGCCTAGATCGCTAAGCCACTTAAATAGATGAGTAGACACAACTATAAAGAGATTGAAGGGAAGAATCCACAAGGGAGTGGTGGAAGGAAGGAAAAGAATAAACACCAAAACCACCACCACCGAAAAGGCAGGAAAAGAAGGGAGATGGTGGTAAATATAAAAACATCTCTGGTTAGTATCCATAAACTTGATACAGTTTAGGAAATAAGGTCTTTTTCACAAGTAGTTTAAAAACTAGTAGCACCAAGAAAGAATGGAATATAGAGACATGATTGATACAGTGCTGAAGTGGCACAGTTGTATAACAAGAATATATTTCTCTCACAAATTTACTGAAAATGGGCCAGTCACAACAAAGCAAGATCACTGGCAATAACAGAAATAGATTGGTGAGGACATAATGCAATGCATAGACAATGTAATGTAAAATTTGTACACCTGGAAACTATGTAATTGTTACCAACCAAGGTCACCCCAATAAATTTAACAATAAAAAAATAGATCATTTTTAAAGACTTATTTTATTGTTTTTGATAGAGACACAGACAGACACAGGGAGAAGGGGGAGGGCCTAGAGCAGTCTCCATAGTTGTACATCATCAGTTTTTTTCAACATGATTTCATTCCACACAGGTGGGCGCGGGGCTGCACAGGGCAGGAACTGGCCCAGGGGGTCTCCCACATGGGAGGCGCGCCTCCTGTGAACCAGGGGCCTCCCATGCATGGGAAGCATGCCGCTGCGGGAACTGAAGTGGGGGCCTCCCAAATGGGAAGCACACCCCAGTTCAGCATATGGGTCCACATGGGCTGGGGCCAGATTTAATTCTTGGACCTCAAGGCTGCAAGGAGAGCACTCACCCTGCTGAGCCATTCAGGCTTCCCCCAGGAATAGATAATTTAAATAAAGTAGTTACAGAGCTGAGATCAGCTACCTGTGTTCCTGCGGCATTACCCCACCCACCCCCTTAAGCTTCATTTGCCCATCAAATACTGTCTCCACTAGGATTCATCTAGAACAGGAGTGTCCAACCTTTTGGCTTCCCTGGGGCACACTGGAAGAAGAAATGGTTTGGGCCACACATAAAATACACTAACACTAATGATAGCTGATGAGCTAAGAAAAAAAAAAGTTACAAAATAATCTCATAATGTTTTAAAATTTGTGTTGAGCCACGCTGAAAGCCATCTGGTCTGCAGGTTGGACATGCCCAGTGTAGAATGTCTCATAACTACAGGATTTTGTTTGGATTATCTCTGAATCTACTTTCTTAAGGCCAATAATATGGGATATTCGTTCTCCTTCAGAACACTTGAGAGTGGTAGAGTAAATTAGAAGGTTCAGAAATAACACTGCGGGCTTTGGAAAGAGAGAGGACAGTGGCACTGAGCACCAAAAGTAATAACACAAAGGCATTAAATCCAGGATGGGGTAGAACAAAATCAGGCTGATGGGCTCCAGGTGCAAAGAGTTTAAGAGGCAGTCTTTCTCCCCCATTTTTATTGAGAGGAAAATTAGAGTCCATAAACCTAAACTTGTTATTCCTTCATTTAAAACCCTTGAAAGGGGGAAGCTAGGATGCCTTGCAGCCCCGGGGTCTAAAGATTGGGCCCCAGCCCATGAGGACCCATGTGCTGAATGGGGGTGGCTTCCCACGTGGGAGCCCCCTGGTCCGGTTCCCACATTGCACGGCCCCCACCCACCCACCTGTGTGAAACAAAACGATATTGAAAACTGATGACATGCAACTATGGAGACTGTTCTGGGCTCTGCCCCCTCCATCTGTCTCTCTGTCAAAAAACTATAAAATAAACCCTAAAAAAAAAAAAACCTTGAGAGGGTCCCCAGTACCTTTTGGATAAGGTACAACCTCTTTGCCCATGATGAAGCCTATGCGTCTTCCTCTCCTCTTCCCTTATCGCTGCTCCCAGGATCTGGTTCTGAGTTCTGCTGCCTTATCCAAAATGAGGATCACGTGACATGTGAAAGGGAAGTGGCTTTGGAAACTGGACTAGTTTCCTATTGCTGTATAACAGATTACCCACGACTTAGCAGCATAAAACAATACATTTATTATCTATTATTAGATAATAATGGGACTCAGGAGGAGTCTGGTCACAGCTTAAATGAGTCTTCTGCTTAGGGTCCCACAGGCTGTACTCAAGATGTTCACGGGGATTGAGTTCTTCTGGAGGTTCAACCGGGGAAGTGTCAATTCTTTATGCTCACGGTTGTTGAAAGTATTCAGTTCCATGTGGCCCTAAGAATCATGGCAGCTTGCTTATTCAATCCAGAGAAACAGAGAAACTCCAGAAAGATGCATGTGACAATCTTATCTAATCACATGAAAGTGATCATATATATCCCATTGCCTTTGCCATATTCCATGGTTTAAAAATCAAGTCACAGGAGCTGCCCACACTCAAGAGGAAGAAATTTTACAAGGGTGTGAACACCTGGAGATGAGGATCACTGGGTTCCCTCACATCCGTCCACCCATGGGGCCTATGGTTTAAAGTCTATTTGCTGCACTAAAGCTCTAGAGAGCCTCCAACAGGGAGGATTGGAATAAAAGGAGGAGATGAACAGTCTGTCATCTTCCAACACAAACACTAGTCACAATGCTTTAAAGATTATTAGGTTTCATCTCTTACTAGACCTGAAAGTCTTGAGGGAGGTACCATATATTTTTAAAGCTTTATTTTATGGTTTTTGACAAAGAAAGAGACGGAGAGAAGGGGGAGGGTCGGGAGTAGTCTCCATAGTTGTGTGTCATCAGTTTTCGACATGGTTTCATTCCACACAGGTGGGCAGAGGCTGTACAGGGAATGAACTGGGCTGGGGACCTCCTGCATGGGAGGCACAGCCCCCTCAAGCCAGAGGATGAACGGGGGTGGGGGGCAACAAGCAAACTGGGGGCCTTCCACATGGAAAGCACACCCCAGTTCAGCATATGGGTCCACATGGGCCGGGACCAGGATTCAATCCTCAGACCCCAGCACTGCAAAACAAGCGATTAACTTGCTGAGCCATCCTGGCTTCCCCATATACTTTTTTATATCAACTCTGGCAACATGCCTGGCATACAATATTCTCTCGCACCAAATTTATGACAATAAACAGATAGACTGGTTTTGAAATATACAGGTATCGATTTAAAAATCTATATAAATTATCCTCAACATGGTGTTTCTCTCTTATATGGTTTGTGGAAGCTCTGGTAATAGTTTTGCCCATTTCAACCCTTGGATATAAGCATACTTTCAGATTATAAACTGTCTCAGAAGCTGTATCTTTTATATGTTAAACAACCTTACTTATGAAGTGATAGTCTAATCAATGTTAATTCACAAATAAACTGTGTCAAGGGCCAAGTTTTGCAAATATTATCCAGAGGGCTCTGCACCATAGGAAGGGAGGTGGCTCATGAAGATACTATCACACAGATTTGGTCAATTGTAAATCAAAGGGGAGGGGAGGAGAACAGGTAGGACTCATGTTTTAGCTTAATAACTCACTCCTTTTCCTTGGGGATTTATACTCCTTTAGACCATCCCTTCACCCCACTTCCCAATGAGAAGACATGTTTGCAGTATGAGCCTTTGCAAAGAGAAATGAGAACCGTCAATATAGACCCCCTTGAACTATTCTCAGGTACAACATACTAAGTAGAAAGAAAACTTAACCTTCTCTGTTGGATGTTTAATGTGTTAAATATCCTACACAAATGCTTAATTTGTTGTTTCCTTCTGGGTATGTGCCAATTAAACATCTATTACGTGGTTCTCATGTAATGCCACTTGGTTCAATCCCATTGCTATCTTATAAACCAATAGATGAATGTGCTTTGCAGGAGTATAAAATGTAAATAGTGGCATGCAATTGCATGACAAGTCTTACAAATTAAAAAGGCTTATAAACCATTACATTTCTTTAGCTCCTGGGAAATCAAACAAACTCAAAACTCATATTCACATGTGGCAAAAAATATTCTTTGTGTGCCCTGAATTCCACCCGAAAACAAAAAGATTTTCAGTGTTCTTCCCCATTCCAGAGTTCCAGTTAAACAAAAAGCTAAAGACGTTCCTTATGCTTTGGTAAGGTATACAACACAACACAACCAGCCCTGCCCACATGAAGTGCACAACCTACAAGAAGAACCATAAGATACCTTATTACCTAAATATTGAGCAATCTCAAGTATTAAGTAGCTAGGTGAAAAAAGTCCCCCCAAAACTATCCGCATCCTAGTCTCTGGAAC
Organism: Craseonycteris thonglongyai; assembly: GCA_004027555.1. Classification (NCBI taxonomy): domain Eukaryota; kingdom Metazoa; phylum Chordata; class Mammalia; order Chiroptera; family Craseonycteridae; genus Craseonycteris; species Craseonycteris thonglongyai. The sequence goes on from PVKE010052618.1 coordinate 4,609, forward strand.
TTGTGACTATTACCATATATGGCAAAAAGGACTATAGATGTGATCAAATGGGCATCTTGAGATAGATTATCTTGGATTATCAAAGTGAACTTTAACTACAATGGCATGTAGTCTTATGACAGGGGGCCAGAAGGAGATTTCTCTCACACATACATGCGTGCGCACATGAAGGCAATGTAACCATGAAAGCAGAGACTGGAGTATATAGCCCCAAGCCAAGGACTGCACACAGACACCCGAAGCTGTTCAAGGCAAGGAATGAATTCTTCCTTAAAGCCTCAAGGGGAAGCACTCTTGACACCTTGATTTTAGCTTAGAGAAACTGATGTTGAATCTCTGACCTCCAGAAACAATACAAGAATAGATTTCTGTTGTTTTAAGCCACTAAGTTTGTCGTAGTTTGTTACAGCAGTCTGAGGAAACTAATGCAAGTACCATGAAAATAAAGTATGTGTGTGGGGAGGTGGGGGGGAGGTCGGGGGGTAAAGTATAACAGAGGGGCACAGGGAAGGTTCAGCTATATGTTACCAGTGTGATAGCCAAGGAGAGTCTAAGGACGTGAGCTCCAAGCTAATGGTGAGAAATGGCGAAGAAGACAGAATGACTACTTGTTTGAGTAGAAGGGAGGCCATGGCTCCCCGGATAAGGGCAACTTCAGTGGAAAGGTGAGACCTGTTTGGGGTGAGTTCAAGAGAGAATGATAGGGGAGGAACTGGAGACAGAATAGAACAGAAGATATTTTTGAGTAGCTCTGCACTAAAGGAGGGCAGAGAAAAAGAACAAGAGAGGGCAGAAGATGCTGGGATGGCTCAGCAGGTTAAGCGCTTATCTTGCAATCCCAGGATCAAAGGATCATATCCTGGCCCCAGCCCATGAGGATGCATATGTTGAACTGGTTTGTACGCCCAGTTTGGTTCTCACTGGGGTGAGCTTCCTATGTGGAAGGCCCCCAGCCAGTTCCTGTCCTGTGCTGTCCTGTGTCCACCTGTGGAAAGACACTATTTAGAAAACTATGGAGTCTGCTTTCAGCCCTCCCCATTCTCTCTGACTCTTTCTCTCTCTCTCTGTCAAAAACAATAAATAATAAATCTTTTTAAAAAATGACTAGGGGAAGCTGGGATGGCTCAGTGGGTTAAGTGCTCACTTTGCAGCGCCGGAGACTGAGAATCGAATCCCAGTCCCAGCCCATGAGAACCCATATGCTGAACTGGGGAGTGTCCCCAGTTCAGTTCTCACCAGGGTGAGACCCCAGCCAAGTCCCTGCCCTGTGCAGCCCCGCCCACCTGTGGAACCAAACTATATGGAAAAACCAATGATGTGCAACTATGGAGACTGTTCTGGGCCCTCCCCCTTCTCTGTCTCTGTATATCTCTCTCTTTCTCCATCAAAAACAATTAAAAAAAAATGACTAGAGGTCATGGGTCAAAGGCCCATTTATATACTGTGTTTAACGTAATATTCACAATGATCCTAAAAGATGCATTGTGAACTACAGAGGTTCTGTGATTTGCCCACAGTCATAGCAGAATAGCAGAAAGGTGACTGAGCAAAAATTCAAAAGTTTCTTTTTAAATCTGTATATAACATTTTTTTTAAGATTTATTTTATTGTTTTTGATAGAGACAGAGAGAGACAAAGAAAAGGGGGAGGGCCCAGAGCAGTCTTTATAGTTGTATGTCATCAGTTTTCCACATGGTTTTGTTCCACACAGGTGGGCGGGGGCTGCACAGGATGAGAACTGGGCTGGAGACCTCCCATACAGGAGGCATGCCGCCTTGAGCCAGAGGCAAAATCAGGATGAGGGGAGTGCAAGAACCAAACTGGAGGCCTCCTGCATGGGAAGCACACCCCAGTTCAGCATATGGGGCTGCATAGGCTGGGGCCAGGATTCGATCCTCGGTCCCCGGGGCTGCAAAGTGAGTGCTTAACCTGCTGAACCATCCCGGCTTCCCCATTGTCCTTAATGATACCATGACAACAACAATAACAAAAAAGATAAAAATGGCTTATACCTGGAGTACTGTGAACTGAACCTGGGTAGATAGCTGTGCCCTGAGCCACTACATACCATCAAAGACCCAGGCTTCCCAGCACCTGCCCTGCCACCAGAAGGCCCAATAAAGACCTAAGACAAATGTTTCTGACCAGTAGCTCAGTCAGTAAATACATGTTCAAGGAAGGAATGGAAAAGATGTTTCATTTTCATGTATTGCATGAGCAACTCCAAGGATTCTTAGTGAAGAGAATATTGTTAGCGATACAAAGAAAATATTTTGATTATAAATGTTAACTGACTAGACAGAGTAGACAAATAAAAGATCTGTAGCATATGTTCTGGTGTTAAAGAAGAGTGAATATTTTCAGAAGACCACAAATAAAGCTCAACTAAAGGGAAATGTAAGAATATTAATGTAACAATTACATCCACCTCAGCATCCAATAAATGTTTGGATCATATTGTGTGTGTCATCCAGCTAAATTTGCAGGAATCTGCAGTCATCTTTGCAACCTTGAAGGAAGTGAGAGCTATAATACTTAGAGCTCATATTTCACAGCTGACCTTTGTAAAGTATAGACGACAGTTCCTACTTTCCAGGGTTGTTGGAGCAATTAAATGAGATAAATATATATGGACCCCTAGTCATCACCTGTCCACAGGAGGCCAGCATATACATAATGTTCTCTTCCCCCTCCCCCATCACTACTCCACCAGTCACAGGCCCTCATTGGCTCTGTCTTCCCCTGTGACCTCATTTCCACCCACTCTTCATCTTGCTGATTATGCTCCAGCTACACTGTCTTTCTGTTCTGGGAACACACCCTGCTAGCTCTTATCTGAGGTCTTCTACTCAAGCTGGAAAACTCATTTCCCCCAGATCTTGGCATGGGGGAATCCTCTCGTCGTTCAGATAGGAGCTCAAGTGCCACCTTCTTACACAGGCATTCCAGAACCACCCCATTAAACCCCTTCCAAGCAGTCATCTTTAATCACAGCACCCTATTTTTACTTCCTATATAGCACTCACCTCCTAGAACAACCTTACTGAGCTATGTCCTGTGTCTCCCCAATGATGGCAAAGACCTGGTCTGTCATGTTTCTCGCTTCTCACCCAGCACTTGGAACAGTCTCTGGCACAGGGGAGTGAAGGTCAATAAATACTTGATGGAGTGAATCATTATCTATGTATGGTGTACGCACACACAACTACTTTCTATATAGGTATTGTGTGTGTGTGTGTGTGTGTAAGTTGGTGGGAAGAGAGTAACCACTGAGTCAGATGGCATTTAAACCCAACTTGGCCATTTGAGCTGTGTGATCGTAGGTAAGATGCCTCAGCTCTTACTCTATCCCCATTCCCTGTGTGTCAGTGAAAGGTGAGACGGGTCTTCCGGTAGCACAAGCATTCGGTGAAGTTCTCCAAGTCAAATACTTAACATAATGATAGAAATGACCTAGTACGATCTGAATAGCAGTTAACATGTATTTCATGTCCAACAAACTTGTTGTCACAGGGTACAAACTGTAATGCCACCCCACTCAGCCTTAGCAAACTCTCAGGACTAAAGCAGCAAAAATCTTACAAAACCAACATATTCTAAGAGACCCGGCTGTAACGATGAACAGTCATCAGGGCCTGAGGTTTACCAAAATCAAAGGTTCTATCTAGCCTAATGCTAGAAATTCTTTGGAAACCATTTCTAATTTGAATGAAGAAAATTAGGAGTAAAAATTATGTATCCAAAATATCATGAAAACCCACCACTTGAGGACCACTTCATGGCAAACCCCAAACTCCAGTGGCCTGGTTGTCCCCTCCCCCATGTCTATCATTCAGCAAGTTGCACAAAGTCAAGACTTTTTATATAACAGGGCTACACGTCAGCTTCTGACTTGTTTTCCTATGAACTAATTTTCCTATGTCAGAGAAAAGGAAGAAGGGAGATCCAACAGCCCTTTTCAGGAGAGCGGAAACTCAGCTCCAGCCCTCAGGACCCAGCACCCAGGTGTGCAGCTGACACGCACAGGACAAAGCCCTGCTGAATAGGAATCAAAAGATCCAGCTTGAAAGTGGCAGCGTGAGAGGTGTTCCTGGAAAATCCCCCTGGAAGTTACAACAAATAGAACAGCTATAATCCAACAAAGGCTTCCCTACACAACACACAAACCCAGCGAAGAGGCCCACTCATCACATCCAAGCACCTGCACGTGGGCAGAGGGGCAAACTGAGGAGGGAGGAGGGAGTGCGGAGATGGGGGCTGCGGGTCCCTGCTTGGCGCTGCGGCTGTGGGAGGGAGGAGGGAGAAGGCAGTGGGTCAGCATTCCGGCCCCCACCCGGTCCAGGGGGCAGAGAGAAGGAGGCAGGTGCAAAGGGCGAGGCCAGGCGAGGCCACCATCAGACATGACTGTAGCCCCAGGCGGTGCAGGTGCAGGTGCCTCCACAGGCGGCAGCAGTGAGTTCACTCCAGTTCTCATGCGCGAAGGAGGCGGGTGATGGGGGTGGGGAGAAGCCACAGCCACCTCACCACGGTCTGGGCAGGAGAAGGAGGGAGGAGGTGGCAGAGCAGGTGCACTTCTCTGCCCACAAGCAGTCCTGCCTGAGGGGTCACTAATGAGATGGCTGACCCCACCACTCAAGGCAGACCTTGAGGCAAAGCCAGTACAGAAGAGCGTAAGCCCACCCTGCCCTCAGCGCCAGGCAGGACACAGAGGCCTGGAGCCGGGTCACCTTCCCCCATGCGCCCTTCCAGGCCTCCGCCCCATGCACCTCCTCCTGAGGTTAGCAGTGAGCCCCACACGAAACTGCAGCAGTGAGTGTTGGGTTGAGGAACAGAGTAGCTACAGCCCTGAGAATCAGGGAGACAGCGCCTGAGGGGCAGGCACGGGGTGGCTAGTTCCAGTGACAGGGAGGGAACAGCTGCCAGAGGCTGGCAGCTGCCCCTTCCAACAAAGCCCCGGCCCCTCCCTCTGGCTGAAACCAGCTGGAAGCGCCTCGGTGTGGCTGAGCTACACAGGTGCCTCCGTTTCCAGCAGCAGGGAGCACTGAGGAGCCAGGCGCGCAGAGCGCCACATCCCACCACATCCCACCACATCCCACCACATCCCACCACAACCGCTCACAGGAGCGGCTCCCTGAGAGCGAGGCAGCGTGGTCCAAGGGCAGAAGCCCATCTCACAGGAAACTACCCACCCCAAGAAAAAGGAATAGTGCGAGGGAAAATGAAAAACCATACACTGATACCCACTGGAAAACAAAAAGGCAAACCTCTCCACGTGTTCCAGCAGCATCCATTCCTATAAATGCCCAGAAAAAGAAACAATTCAATAATAAATGTGTACAACTATGCTAACAAGTCTGCTCAGAAAGAAAATGTAAAGGCTCCAGTAAAGAAACTTAAGGATACAGAAATATATTACCTAAATGACACAGAATTCAAGACTGCAGTTCTTGTGGTCTCTCACCATATACCAAAGTTAACTCAAAATGGATGAAAGACCTCCAAATAAGAAAGGAAACAATAAATTGCATAGAAGAAAACATTGGCACTAAACTTATGGACCTGGGATTCAGGGAGGACTTTATGAATCTGACCTCATTGGCAAGGGAAGTAAAAGCACAAATCAACAAATGGGACCTTATCAAGCTAAAAAGCTTCTGTGCTGCAAAGGAAAC
>PVKE010052619.1:0-10282 GCA_004027555.1 Craseonycteris thonglongyai
ATTGTTTGACACACACAGTCTCAGGTTTTAGACACAACTCTAAATCACCCAAACAACATCTATTAAGAAAAGATAGAAAACATTCTCTGTAATTTGTCTGCCAATGGTTTCTCCGTTTTGAGGCTCATTTGTGACAAGTTGTTGAAAACAACACACCAGTCCCCTACTGCCCTCAAATCCCTGAGTGGTAGCATGTGCTGCTGTTGTACAAATCCTTTCGTCATGGCTGACTTTAATCTGCCCATCTGATGTTACTAAATGCAGAGGTGGGAGAGAAGTTCACAATTGGTTAGGTGAACCAGCTCCATCATACTGGATTAATATATTCCTTTACATAATTTATTTTTCTCAAAATTAATACACTTTTAAAAATCAAATAGAACAGAAGGGTTTATAATGAAAAACAATTATATTCTCATTTTACCAAAGCTAAACCTGCTTCCAGAAGTTACTCCTTTGAACCATTTCTGTTTGTGGTACTGCTGGTTATTGTTTCCCTAAAAATCTAAATAATTTATTAATATAGGTATATCTTCTTTTGACAATGATACAAACATTTGCAGTTCTCTCAACCAGAAATTGTATTTTATTATTTAATACCCTTCATTTTTTTGTCATTTGTGATTTCCATTAGTTGTTTAATACATAAAATCATCATGAGTAATACTGTCTTTCATATATTTCTTTTTTTTTTTGCTTTTCCAACTCTTTTAAATTTATTTAGCAATTATGTAATTACATACTTGTGCTTTTTATGTTTTTATTTTCCCCTTAGCATTCTTATCTTTTTGTTTAATGCATGAAGTATTACATGAATCTAATGAATCTAATTAAAGTTACTTATAATCTTTCCTACTTCCTGAATTATTAGTTTTTCTTTTACTTTTGTTCTTTCTTTCTTGAGCTTTATCATTTATATTTTGATTTTCACATAGCTGCACACTTTTGGCTGTCTATTTATATTCAGTGGTATGGAGCTGGGTTGATTTGTCCACTGGATGATGCGAGTGTTCTCCCCAGTTCTATATGAAGTCTTCACATTAGGACTTTTAGCAGGTGTTCCTACAACTTTCATCAATGGGCAGAGTCTTCAAGCTTCAATCTGGGATTGTACTCACAAATGTCAGAATGAAAAAGGTTTAAACCCTAGCACATAATCTTAATCTGCCAGTCTTGATTCTGCTCAGGCAATTTTTTCTGGTTTTTTGGAGGTATGTGTCTGTGTGTATGGGTGTGATTCCCCTTGGCAGTATATGCTAGGTTGCTGGCACTCTGAAGTTTAGGAGAGGAGGGGAAAAAGAGGGGTGGGGGATAGCATGTTGGGGAGCAAACTGGTGCTGCTATTTCAGGGTCACAGAGTGCCACCAGTCCCTTCCTCCTGCTCCCACCCCCAGGTTTCTATGCTTTTCATGGTACCTATAGATTACAAACACAGCACCTTTATAGAATTCTGCTAGGGATATATGCATTTTTTTTTTTTGGCTCATACTGTATCCATGCATTGTAAGTCGTGGCTTCAGTTTTTGTTTCATCCAATGAAAGCTTCAGTTTGCTTTTATTTCTCCAGAAATGTTTGAATCTCTCGTTCCCCAAGCGTCATTCATTTTTTCTCATTTTATGGTCTTATTTCATTTTTTCTACAAAAATATAAATATGAATTGGAACTTGGAATGAATACTTCATCATCATTGTACCTATAGAACAGTGAACCCGTTTGGAATCTTAGCATCAGTGAACCATGTCATTACTCTCCTTAGCTGCTACCCATGTTATATCTGATATCTATATATAGTTATGCATTTTTAAATTTTGATATGAACTCTAGCAAAATACTGAGTAGTACTATCAAATTTTGTTTTTAGGAAAATACTAATATCAGGAAATGATTTTCCTCTGAAAGTATACACAGTTGTAAAATTCTTGATTCAAATTCTGGTCTTTAATGTATAAGTATTATATTTGAAGTTTGTAGTACATTTGGGAAGATCTCTTCAATTGGAAGAATAAAATAATATCTTATAAATTATTACAATGTTGTGTTTCTAGATCTGACTCCTATTTTATCAGAAACTATAAATTTGCATATATATATACATATGTGTGTGTGTGTATGTGTATGTATATGTGTGTGTGTGTATATATACATACATACATATATATATATATATATGTATATATATATATATATATATATATATATATGTATATATATATATAGTAACATAATTTTTCTTTAAACCAGAATGGAAAAAGTTGAATGGCATGTTTATTTGTTTATTCCTAGTTTAAAAAATCAGTTGTGGTTTAAAAATTTGTTTTATTATTTTTTATTTATTTATTTATTTTTAAAAAGATCTTTTTTTTTTAATGTTTTTATTGTTTTTGACAGAAGAGAGAGAAAGAGAGACAGAAACAGAGAGAGAACTGAACTGGGGACACTCCCCAGTTCAGCACATGGGTCCACACGGGCCGGGGCTGGGACTTGATCTCTGGTCTCCAGCGCTGCAAAGTGAGCGCTTAACCCACTGAGCCATACCGGCTTCCTCTATTTGTTTTATTTTATTATTATTATTTTATTTTATTATTATTATTATTATTATTATTATTATTACATTTGATGCCCCCCTCCATGACCCCCAGCCCTCCCACCCACCTCCCCCCACCCTCCCCCAGGCAACCACCAAATCACTGTCTGTGTCTGTAAGTCTTTGTTTCTTTGTTACTTTCAGTTTTATATTCCACCTGTGAGTGACATCATGTTTCCTCTTTCAGTTTGACTTGTTTCGCTTAAGATGTTTTTAAGGTCCGTCTATTGTCACAAATTGCTGTATTTCACCTTCTCTTATTGCAGAGTAGTATTCCATTGTGTAAATATACCACAACTTCTTTATCCGGTTATCTATCGAAGGATACTTTTGTTGTCTCCATGACTTGGCCACTGTAAACAGTGCTGCAATGAACATTGAGGTGCATATATCTTTGCATTTCTTAATGCTTTCTTTGGTAAAAGAATCTTAGAAAACATTTATAGTCATATTATTTTATCCTGAACTATAAGGATTACTTTTTAAATTCTCTACCTATTACTATGCTTATTCCCAAAAATAATTTCATTTGGGAAGGGGCTCTGGGACCCATGGAAATGGACATTGTGAAGATGAGTTCAATTTATTGATTAGGAGTTACACTTTATATTGGCTCAATTGAATTTCTAAAACTTCAGTACTATTTTATAATAAGCTATAACTTCATTTCTAAGTATTTTAAACCAGATATAGTCTGGTTTACCTTCTAATCATTCATAGTTACTTAATTGATAAGTTAAATATTATTCCTGTATTTTAATAGTATTAAATAACTTATATAAGACATATGTGTTCATATTTTTTTAGTAGATTATAAAACTAATACAATTGGACAAGAATATAAATATTATTTACCTCATTCATTTCCATGTATAGTGCTATGAATGCAAGTAATTATTAGAATTTTGTTTTTGTGTCATAGAATATGTATATGCATATACATAGATAGCTATCATGTATGCACACATAATACTAAATATGAAAACTAACACATATGTACATGAATATAATTCAAATATAATCACCTATATTTCGCATATACACAAAACATAACCCACATACTCATGTAGGTAATATATACCTACACTATTTGTGTACATATGTATATGTGTTAGGAAGAATGCTTCAGGTCTTCCCCACTTCTCCCAGGCTTTTTATTCTGCACTACACATTCACTTTCATTGAATAGTTAGGGTTAGGCTGACACTTTTCAGGCTGGAAGGCAGAAGCATTTATCTTCACTGACAAACAATTTGGGAGTATTTTCCTTGAGTTTCAAGACACTTGCTCCAACACAATTTTCATTCTATTCTATTAGGAATCACCTGCTATGGTTTGCATCTTCTTACTGAATCTGTGTGCAGTGCATCAAATGGCACTACAGGTTGATTGAAATACATGGTAAAAAGATCATGAAAATTTGCTTTCTGAAATTAAAAAAATAATGTGGGGATTATTTTGCAGATGTTTTTAAGGAAGACACATGACATTTTCTCTGAATATAAATATAAAATATGTTTCTATTAGAAACTATATAAATATGAGAAAATACCTAGAAGAAATAATAATGTCTATAACTAAGGTAATTGCTATTGATATTTTACATTAGTCCTTTAATCATAGTTATGTCCAAACATGCATTAAATATATTTGATGGGTATAGTTGGAATCATGCAGTTTTTATTTGTAGTCTTTTTTTGCTTAATTTTGAATGATAGCTTGGTTTTTAATGGATCCTATATTTTCATTTTTTCTATTATATTATAATGTCTTAAAAACCATTTGTAAATTTTCATTCATGTCTACAATGGCCATAGCTATTTTATTTTTTGTGTGTAATCTAATCATGCTTTTAGCACACTTTTTGTATCTCAAGGTATGTTTTTAATTTTTTTTATAACTGAACTGGGGGCCTCACTGCATTTGGGATGCACACCCCAGTTCAGCATATGGGTTCACACAGGCCAGGGCCGGGATTTGATCTGTGGTTTCCAGGGCTTCAAAGCAAGCGCTTAACCCGCTGAGCCATCCCGGCTTCCCCTAGGATATGTTTTTAAAATTGATTTAAAAGAGTCTTTTTTTTCTATAACAGTATTAACCTTCAGAGTATTCTATATGTTGCAAGTGATTTCTCCTGTTCTTTCTGTTGTTTTATAATGTGTGATTATTTTTTATGTACTCTTTTGTTTAAAATGTCTACATTTCAGTAGACTTTGTGAAGAAAAATTGGTAATATCTCATAAAGTTAAATACCGTATTTTCCGGTGTATAAGACGACCGGGCGTATAAGACGACCCCCTAATTTTACAGTTAAAACATAGGTTTAGGCCTATATTCGCTGTATAAGACTATAGCCTCGGAAGTGGGGAGTAGTTTTATACAGCGAATGTAGGCCTAAGCCTATGTTTTAACTGTAAAATTAGGGGGTCGTCTTATACGCCCGGTCATCTTATACTCCGGAAAATACGGTACACATATACTTTATTATCAAACAACTTTTCTCCTAGGAATTTACACCAAATAATTGAAAACATATACCTACAAAAGACTTGTACAAAATATCATTATTACACTGCATATAAACAAGCTATTAAATTTACAATAAAAATGATTGGATTAAAAATTTTGTGGTGTAGTCATAAAGTGCTCAGCAATACAATAATTTAAGTACAGATTCACAGAAAAATGTAGAAGTATCCCAAAACATGTTCATGAAAGGAATCTATATGCTCATTTTGCTTGTACTATATTTTCTTGAGTGTCTCAGGACAGTTGCTTCATTGCATAGTTCACATATATGAGAACAGATTTTCTTCAGCTCATTCTTATATCCAAATACTATTTAATTAAAAAAGTATAGAGTTTATTCAGTCATTTTTTTATTTATTTTTGTATTAGTTGAATACTAAACTAGGTATTGGTAATATGAAAAAGATACTATCTCTAATTTTATGAGTCATTTTTTGTTTGTCAGATTAGGTTAACAACAGCAAAATAAATGCATAAAGCAATATTTAATTATAATTTATGGTGAATAAAAAATTCATCTCACAAATTTAAACCCACTTTCTCAGAAATGGATATCTAAAAATGACTCTAACTAAGTGCTATCCTTCAATATCATCCCACCACCCTACATATAACATAAAATTTCTTGAAGTGTATGTGGGTGACATGTTTTTCTAGTTACCAGAGGGATTCTGAACATTTTGTTTCAAATTCTTTTGGTTATTTAAATTATAGGATGTAATGTTAGAGACTTATGTTCAAGTTTACATTTATATCAAATTTATCATATGTATTTTTAATAAATTAGGGTAAATTTTAATTGAAAGCTTTCTGTGCCCTAGGAATGAGTGTACTTTATGACTTTTTTATAAGTAGGTTCCTCCACATTTTAAAAGACAACTAAAATGTTTATTTATAATAATTCATTTCCTAATAAAATAAAGTTACCAATTAATAGATAAACTAGAGAAAGTCATTGCACATGGTCACTGAGGGAGTATATTAATAATCACATTTTTTAGTGAGGAAAACTTCTACATCAAAGCATTCTACACTCACTATCTTGCCATTTATTTCCTTTGACAAATAGCCTTACCATTGATTTATTTAATGTATGGTATTTTGCATTGTTATGTTCAATTCATTCACAAAACCTACTATTTTCCATTCATAGAATCAGAAGTGTTTTGTGATAACAAACATCTATTTAATAGTTATCTTATCTATCTATCATCTATCATCTATCCATCGTCTATCTAGCTATCATCTATCCACACACATACAGACACACATGTGCAATAATCATTAATATTTAGGACAAATAACAGAACATGTATTCACTGTAGAAATATTTGTTTCTTTGTATACAGCAGGCAATTATGACTTTAAAAAAATGCATGAATGAATGACTTTCAAGTAGGAGAGTATTTAGTGCTTCACTGAGTTGTAACCTAACAGGAAGTGTGCACTACAGTAGTCTTTGTTAATAAAATATACTATTACCTATATTAATTTTGTTAAAAGCTCAATTAAACAAATAATACTGTATACTATTAATGAAAAAAATTTTTTTAAATATATTTATTTATTTATTTTTATTTTTGACAGAGAGAGAAAGAGAGATACAGAGACAGAGACAGAGAGAGAACTGAACCGGGGGCACTCCCCAGCTCAGCACATGGGTCAGCACGGGCCAGGGCCGGGATTTGATCTCTGGTCCCCGGCACTGCAAAGTGAGCGCTTAACCCACTGAGCCATCTCGGCTTCCCCTTAATGAAAATTTTTATTAGATTGATATTGATGATCAAAAATTAAAGAGATTGTAATGCTAAACAATTTACCAAAAGACAAGAGTGAAAATACTAAGTTTGGTATCATGAGTTTTTTAATTTCATCTTTTTACACCGTCATTTTAATGTTGACATATTTTGCCAGTTATGATCACCTTATCACAATTCAGATGAGGTAAAATAAAAAGCTCTTTTGCCATTTGCACAATGATATTGTAATGTTGAAAGCCAAATGAAATGAAGTAATTAATGGTGTTAAAATCACAACTAACTTTAGGATATTGCTTTTTTGTTTGTTTGTTTCTACTTTTAAAAAAGCTGTATTAAAATATCATTGTGCTTGTAACTGAATATTTATAATATACAAAGTCTGAAGTGATCCAAAACATACTATATTTCTTGAGCTTGGGAATAAATGTATGGATCAATATAGATTTATTGCTGTGAAAATATATATTACCTTGTATATGTTTAATTATATATTAAAATATTAATATTATATTTATTTTCAAAAGGGTGAATGCTATGGTGAAATGGTTGATGTAGATTAACCTTTTATAAATCTATGAACATTTCACATTTTCTTTTATTATGTTTGTTGTCATTATTTTTTATCTTTAATTAGAAGTTCCTTAGTCTCAAGTTAATTGCTCTGTTAAGGATTCTTTAATCAAACAAAGGCATTGGAGGACTGTAATATGTAAATGAATATTTACATGTTATAAAATATAGTACTTTATATTTTAAATTTTATTTATAGTTCTTCACAATTTAAAAAATTTGAAGAATATTCATTGAGCTAGTATATAATTATGCACTTTAGAGTATTTAGTGCTATAATTTAAAACATGGAACATTATGTCTTATTTCTTTCCATATTGCAAAACTAATGTTCTAAAATTAACTTCCTAAAATAAAAATATATTTATCATTTAAATTTAGAGAAATACCCTTTCTCAAATTCTCATACTCATAATACTATGTGTGTTATCAGGTTTAATAGCTTATAATTTTTATTGCCTAAGATTAAAGTTTTTTAATCTAAGCCCAGCTGACCCATTTAAAAAGCAATTTAAAAATTTAATTTTCTCAAATTAATAATTATATGGTCATGTAGAAAAGTATTTGATATTTGGAAAGTTTGTGGTTGTTCTTAATTGCGTGGTCCTGGTGATTAGTAAACATTATCTGTTGATTTAGTTTTACTCATTAAAGATGTAGCATAAGTTTTTAGAGGTCATGTCTCAGAACTCTCCCAGAAACCTGAACTATAGCACGATCCCAAGTTAATGGTCATATTTACAGAGATAATGGTATCTTCCTTAGAGGACTCACTTTTATAACTTAGAATAAAAAATTATCAAGAGCGTATAAGATTTATAGTGTGAGGAATTATCATCACTTATATTGTCTTCTTTTGGGGACCAAAATTATTGAAGTGTTTAAAATTACAGCTGTTAACTTCTTGCAGTTATCTTTTCTTTCAGCTAAAGTTGGCAACTCTCTTTGTTCCACAACCCATAAAGGATTTCTGGTGTGTAACAACAACAAAAAAAAAGGCAGGAGTCTCTTGTTTGATTGCTATTGTTCTCAGATCTGCCCAGGAATCAAGAGATTGAGGGAGACAGATGTCCTAAAATGAAAATGAGACCACTTTACCATTTTTTACCACCATTTGATGACTCAGCATGGGCACTAATGAACATAATGGTGCCTGGAGTAATTTTGCCAATTAAATAAGGAAGTGTGAAGTAGAAAGTTGGAGGAACAAAATGGGAGGGGTACATATTGGGTTTCCAATTTGAAATGGAGTTTGGAATGCATCAGCAAATAGTTTATACTCTCATTTGTGTGTGTGTGTGTGTGTGTGTGCTCATTGAGTTAATAGGTAAAGACTAGAGGTGGCTTAAACCTACATAGCTAATACAGGGTCCAGCAGAAGTAACATCCTTTTTAAAGTTTACCAGTGTATAAAAAGGGCCATTACTTCTGCTGGACCGTGTATTGTTACATGTGCTGCTTCTGCTATTGATTAGGTTAGTACTATAAGCACCATGGTCTTCCTTTTTCTCAGATGTGATACTTAATGTGGTTTCATTTGCGTTGAAAAGTACAGGCTGAGAATGGGGACCACTAAGAACCAAATCTGCGTAGTGCTGGGAAATTGGGCTGTTTGAAGGTGGTTTTTGGGAGACAGCTCCCAATCTTCAGGGGAACATCTCTCAAAAACTTAGTCAGTCTGACTTAGTTTGCTTAATAACATGATTTCAAGGTCCGTCCATGTTGTCACAAATGACTGTATCGCATCTTTTCTTATCACTGAATAGCATTGCCTTATGTAAGTGTGCCAGGTGGATTATAGAACTGAAAGCAACAAAAAACAAAAATGTATGGACATACTCAAATAGTTTGATGGTTACCTGAGGGTAAGTGGGGAGGAGGGTGAGAGAGTGGGGCGGGGGAGGAGTTGGGAGTGGGCACCAGATATATGGTGATAGAGGGAGAGCTGTTTCTGGGTGGTGAGCACACAATGCAATACATAGATGATGTAATGTAGAGTTGTACACCTGGAAACTAATTGTTACAAACCAATGTCACCCAATAAATTTAACAATTAAAAAAAAAACACCTTACGGTCAGGGTGCAAAGTTTATCTCGGAAAATTTCACAGTGAATTGCTAGATTTGTGATACACTGTGTAGATATAAAAGTCTTCTTCCTAAATAGGCAGTGAAGATTGTGGAGTCCATACACTATTGATTAAATATCTTCACTTCTTTAAAAATCTCCACTTGGGATTTTTATTGGAACTGTGTTGAATTTTCAAGTTAATTTGGATATAATTGGAAAAAGTACCGTATTTTCTGGCACATAAGACGACCGGGCGTATAAGACGACCTCCTAATTTTACACTTAAAACATAGGTTTAGGCCTATATTTGCTGTATAAGACTACCCCCCACTTCTGAGGCAACACCAGTTCTTTTTTTAATTAAATTTTTAATGAATGACATTTTTCGAACATACCGTAATATACCGTACATTGATACAATAAATGGAAGGTCTCTTCACAAATGGCAATGCCATGAACTTGACTGAGAAACAAGAAATCCAAAAGAGAACATTAACAATGATGGCATCATCTGGAAAGAAAATTACATGAAGAACTTGCAGAAAACGCTTCTTTGTGACTGACTGGGGTGATAAGAGGTTTTTCTAGGCAGAGGAGCATTGTGAGCTTAAAATCCTTCAAAATTCTCATCATGTTCTTCTTCTGACATCATAAGTTCATCAATGACCTCTTGTGGTACATTTGTAAGACAGTCATCATATGGATCAAATTCCGAATCAGATGGTGTGGCTTCAGCTTCGGCTTCCCCTTCATCTTGCCACAAGAAGT
>PVKE010052620.1:0-10281 GCA_004027555.1 Craseonycteris thonglongyai
TCTCTCTCTCTCTCTCTCTCTCTCTCTCTCTCTCTCTCTCTCTCTCTCTCTCTCTCTCTCTCTCTCTCTCTCTCTCTCTCTCTCTCTCTCTCTCTCTCTCTCTCACCTTCTCTCAAACAACAAAATAAATCTTAAAAAAAATAATAACAAATATTGGTGAAGATATGAAAAATAAAAAGGGGGGGGGACTCTTAGGCGCTGTTGGTAGAAATGTAAATTTGGAAAAGAGCCATTATGGAAAACAGCATGAAGTTTCCTAAAGAAGTAGAACTACCATATTATCCAGTAATTCTACTTCTGGGTATTTATTTGGAGAAAACCAAAACACTAACTCAAAAAGATATATGCACCCCATGTTCATTGCAGCATTATTTACAATAGCCAAGATATAGAAACAACCTCGTGTACACCATAGAAGAACGGATAAAGAAAATGTTCATACATACGCACACACACACCATGAAATTTTATTCAGCCATAAAAAGGAGAAAATCTTGCTATTTGCAACAGCATGACTGGACTATGAAGGTATTATCTGAAGTGAATTAAGTCAGAGAAAAACAGATACCAGATGATTTCACTTGTATGTTGAAAGTAAAAAACAAATACACAACAAGTCTCATAGACACAAAGAACAGATTAGTGGTTTCAAGAACTTGAGAGGTTCAGGGGGAGTGGAGATGGGAAATGAAATGAGTAAAGGGAGTCAAAAGGTACAAACTACCTGTTATAAAATCATATAGGTCATGAGGATTTAATGTAGAGCAGGAAGGCTACAGTTAACAATACTGTATTACATATTTAAAAGTTGCAAAAAATAAACCTTAAATGTTCTCAACACAAGAAAAACAAATGTTGTAACTATGTATATGGTGGTGGATGTTAACTAGACTTATGGTGATTATTTTGCAATATATACAAATATTAAATCATTATGTTATATAACTGAAATCAATATAATGTTATATGTCAATCATTTAAACTCAATAAAAACAAGAGTGTTAATGTAGTTAACATTACTGTACTATACAGTTACAAATTTGTTAATAGGATGGAAGGAAGAAAGGAAGGAAGGCAGGCAGGCAGGCAGGCAGGCAGGCAGGAAGCAGGGAGGGAGAGAGAAAGGAAGGGAGGGAGAAAAGGAAGAAAATGTTTCCTTTTTTGAAAGATAGAAATTTAGTCTATTTAAAATCAAAATGATCTTTTTCATTTATTGTTTTTCATCCAAATGCTAATTCTGCTTTAAGCAGTAATTGTTAGACTAACATTTCACAGAGGAATAATGCTATGAAATAACAGAAACATTTTATTCTAATTACAGTTATTAAACATATATTTACTTGAAAATGTTCTCTACTAGTAAGAAAATGTCATAATTATATCTGATCTATACAGTGTAGGAGATCATTCCTTTGGGATATAATCTCACTTTGCAAGAATATGTTTATAGAATAAAACTTCACTGATTACTGAACCTGTAATTCCATATTCAATAAATACTAGTTTCACTCTCTTTTGCTCTAGTTACTTAAAGCCTGAAGTAACATTTTCACTACATGTGGATTGCTGAGTCACCATAGTTATCTGATTTATATTTATCAATATATTTCCAGTAGTGTGCCTAGCTGAGAGCACACCTGTAGCTATAAGTAAAGTATCTGCAAGTTATTTCTCTTCTGCTATACAATAGCAACTACTTTTATTGCCCTTCCATGGCTAAAGTGGTGCAGCTTGTGTTATAGGAGAGAGAAACCATGATTTAAAAATGTTAAGACTCATGTATTTTTTAATTCCACATTTTATTTTTTTGTTCTTATCCCTAAAATTTCATAAGTGACTATGGCAGTTACTAATCTCTGACTTCAGCTATCCTGCAGTCATTTTCCCAGGGAAGAACTGAGGTTTTTTTGTTCTTGACACTATGAAAGCATTTCTAATAATGTAAAAAATGGGGAGAGTAGAGTATATTCAAAGATGTAAGATGGGAAAGACCAAATGTCAAGATAAATAACGATAATTTGATTACTTAATATTTCTATAAATACTCCATTAGGATTTCTTAATTAAACCTCCACCCCTGCTCTCTAAAGTTTAAGACAAAGGGCAGTTAACATCATTTAGAGTAACAAAGTACTACAGAATGGAAATTTTTGTCTGACCTTGGTGTACAGAAATGTCTTCTGGATTTTTCCATCTGATTTACAGGTCTATGTTTAGAAGTCTGGCTATGGATGACATTGCAAAATAGCATTCTTAAAAACACATAGTCAGTGCTTAAGCAACTCATACTGGCTCTTATCTAGGACAAGTGCTTGAGGATATTTTTTTTTTCTTAATTCAAAGTCGTTATTCTAGCTTGAAAGTACCCTTTAGTCTCCGTAGTAATCCTTTGACAATACAATAATATGATCTAAAATATCTTTGCATTTGGTCTGAAATAATAGATACTGCTATCTTTGTTACTACTTAAATGCTTGGAAAGAAAAGATAGAAATGTTCCAGAAAAATGCCATGATTTTATAACTAAAAGGATGGAAGTTTTCCAACAAAAGTTTTTGTTTCTTGCCTGCCAGAGCTCTGTGGAAAAAAGAAAGCTGAAAACAAGTTCTCATAGACATCACAGCCCCTCTTCTGAAAACAGTTTAATATCCAAAGAAATATTTAGATAACACAAATACTAAATATATAAATATATGATTTACATATACACATGTATTTTATATTTATTCATGTATTTTGCGTATATGTGATATATATAATACTTATATTCAGAATATGTAACCACAAATCTGAACACTATGTAACCATAGTATATAAAACATTTTGCAATTATATTGAGGACTAGGTAGAATACACTAAGGTGGAGAAGTTCACTAAGGTAAACAAATAAATAGGGAAGTAAATCATTATTTCGTGCACTCTTTCTGAGATAGAGATATTGATACATCCAATAACAAGTACCATGTGTGTGTGTGTGTTGGACTTAAAAGTTACCTAAGTCAGAGATGTGCAAAATAGATACCCTGAAAGATAAGAGAGACAAGATTGTCTTTAGTGAATGTGGAAGGAAAAATCAGATGATAGCAGTTAGGAATTATCAAAATGGTAAATTATAATGGTGTTAGCCCAAAAGTAAAAGTGGACTTTTATTACAAAAAGAAGCAGAGATCTGGTCAGGGTGGCAAAGTATTAATAAACACTATAATCACCTCCTCTCATAACCATTTCAAAATTACAACTAAACTACGATATAATCATCATTTAGCATCACTTGAAGTCTAGCTGAACTGTAGTCCTACAACTAAGAACATGTAGAAGAAGCCACCTTAAGACTGGTAGGAGGAGCAGAGACGTGGAACACGCTGGTCCCACACCCTCACATGACTATTAAAAATCAGAAAGGATATCTCAGCTGCAAAGATTCCACCTGGAAGAGCAAGGAGTCCCATCCCCACACCTGGCTCCCAGTCTAGGGTTCCAGTGCTGGAGAGAGAAGTCTCCATAACTTCTGGCTGTAAAAACCAGCCGAGATTGTGTCTGAGTGAGACCAGGGAAGCTATATTTTCAGGCACTCCTCTTAAAGGGCTCACACATGGATTTACTGGCTGACAAAGTCATTTATTCTGAGCTCCAGCTGAAAAGGTGTCAGGGACATACTGGGAGGAACTGAGTTTTCTGGCCTCAGGGGGCTGGAGGGGCAGCTTCTGGGAGGAGCTAGTGGAAGCCATTGTTTGTTGTTTTTTTTTTGTTCAGCCCTCTTCCTCCTTGCACGCAAATATAGGAAGAGGTCAATATCTGAGTCTCCATCAAACTGGCTAACACCATTCACTCACCCTAATGTGCTAAGACCCTGTCTCATCAAACTTGCGGGAATACCCAAGCCACTTCTGTGGCTTTTCAGCATAAATAGCTGTCTTGTCTCATGGTGTGGACCTTCCTAAAATCTCTCAGATGTTCACAAATTCCAAGCAAACATCATCTAGTGCTGGCATAAGGTGGCATCAGTAAGATGTCTTCCTAGAAGCCCTTCCCTCACATGGTATATCCAGCAATGACTGATGACTTCAAAAGGAAACAGAATAAGAAGAGGAACATGCTAGTGAAGAAAGCACTGCTAACAAATAAACCTAAAATCTGGGGATTCCAGGATAGCTCAGCAATTGAGCACTTGCCTTGCAATTGTGAGATCTGGGGTTCAGTTCCTATACAAACCCATATGCTTAACTATGGTTGTAACTGTAACCACCTGGTTGGCATGGTGGTAAAGTTTTCGCCTTTCAAGGGTGACTGCTGGTTCAGTTCCCACCTTGTGCAGCCCCACATCCACCTGTGTGGAATGAAACCATGTCACCACTATGGAGACTGCTCTGGACCCTTTCCCCTTCTCTCTCTCTCTCTCTCTCTCTCTCTCTCTCTCTCTCTCTCTCTCTCTCTCTCTAACCTTCTCTCAAACAATAAAAAATAAATCTTAAAGAAAACAAACCTCCAAAGACTCCAAATAGTTAAGTATGATTGAAGTGAAAACTAGTAGAGTGACTTTGAGAGAGAGGAGAGAGATACCTAAATCATGAAAGGCCTTGTTGGTCATATCAAGGCAATTTTTCTGAGTGGTTTAAAGGCCACTCATATCTAAAACACCTTGAATGCTTATAAAATTTGCAAATATTCAAAATTCTCTTCAGTCATGATAAATCAGAATCTCTAAGCTATAGGATCTGAGACTCAGGCTCTTCAGAAAGATATAGAGAACTGATTACGAAGGCCAATGTTCGAAAAACACTGTTTTGGTACATAACTTTGTAGGAAAAAGGGAAAATATGAAAAGTATTCAGGAGAGAAATATCGTTAACATTGTTATTGTTGTCATCATCATTATACACAGTGTACTATATACTGTACATAAAAATTGTCACTGATTTAATGTACTCATTTAAGTTTTAAGTCAACATAAAATATAGGCATAGACATTTTATTCTTATGGCTTTTTACTTTTACCAATTATTTCAATTAGTTCACCCATTCTGAATGTGTCAGATAAGAGGGCTCCTACTATATCTAAAAATATTAATAATAGCTGGCTGTGGAGTTGGGATTATAAGTGATTTCTTTTTTTTTTATTATTTTTGATGTTTTCTCAACGTGGTTAAGAAATTACATTATTTAAATAATCAAAGTAAATAACTTCCATGCAGCAATAATTAAGAGGCAAAATGTTATCATTCTAATATAAACAAATGCTGGAACAGCAATATTCAAATCAAAGTGAGATATTAAAAATTATTAAATGAAAAAAAGGCTACTTCACATTGATAAAACTAAAATCTGTATCTTTTATAGGCCAGCAAATCATATTATATAAAGAAAAATAATTAGAAAGTTACAGAAGTACATGTATTGTAAGATAATGCTTTAATATAATTATCTTTATTAAATAAAAATAAAATAAAAAATTAAATGAGACAAAATTTCATTATATGAAAGAATATAACAAACTTTGTACTCTATAAATAGAGATTATCTATTCTCTTAGTCCACCAGGATATTGAAATTTCTTTGCTAATTCTATCATTTATAGTCTTGGCAAGGAACACATTGCGCACAAAAAGTGGCTAATTTGAGATGAGTTTTAAAAAGAAACCATTTATAAAGAAGTCAAGGTGGAGGGAAGCCACAAGAGATGGTGTGACATCCAGGATTCCTGGATTCCTGAGAAAGTGAGCAGTCTGTAAAAAACCCTGAGTGAAAGATAGAACTATATAGAAAAATACTACTCCAAAAATACTATAATCTTCAGAAAAGGGAAGGAGCTGAGAGAATAAATCCTTAAGCATCCTCTCATCTCTCAGATATTCTGAGCACACTCCCTGCCCACCAGTGGCTGAAGACAATGAACAGCCATGGACATAGGAGTCCGTTGATTTAGTCCACACCAGCCAGCCTCCAGGGCCACAAACAGAGAATAGTGGAGATGAGATTTTTATCTATCAGGTCAAATAGAAGGTATTCCAGCACCATCACAGAGAAAAATTCCAATGTAAAAATCAAATGGATGAAACATTCTCTGATCATAGTTATTTCAGTTTACCCCAAATTTAGCTAAAAAAAATATTAAAGTTAAATTAAAATCATTGTGTTGCTCTTCCCTAATTCAATCACATGGGCTAGTCACATAAAACAAACAAACAAACAAAAGAAAAGCAAACTCTTCTTTCTAGAACCATTAAGAAAATGAACCCATTAATTTTGATGTAGCATAGGGGAGGGGTAAAAAGCTGAACACATATACAACACTAGAGACAATGTCTTGACTGATTCTCTAAACTCACTTTTTCAGAAATAGAGGTAACAAGCCATTATGAAGCCCGAGGGCCAGATTTTAGGTAATTTTTAGTTTTCCTCAACTTTTCTTTTTCTTTTTTTTTTTGTATAAACTGCTCTATTTTGAAGTGTGGCAAACCATGACCTAAAGGTTAAGTATAATCTACCACTTGTTTTTGTTTTGTTGTTTGTTTGTTTTTGGCAAGGCTTGGGGTGGGGGGGCAGAGTTTTATTAGAATACAATTCTGCTCATTCTCTTCCATTTTAACCTGTGGCCTATGGCTTCTTTCACACTACAGTGGCACAGTTGTGTAGTTACAACAGAAACCATACGACTGGCAAAACTGAACGTTACCATCTGGTAAATATTTTTGGTCCTTTACAGAAAAGGTGGATGACTCCTTCTTTGTTCCATTTATATATGTTACATCTGTAGTAGAGGTATATTTTTCATTGAAATATTTACTTCTATAGCTTGCTAATTAGAAATAAGGGCTAAAGTTTATCATAATGTTTTAATTGGTTTGGTTTTTTTTTTTGACAGAGAGACAGAGACAGAGGGAGACAGAGAGAGGAGGGAGGGCCCAGAGCAGTCTCCACAGTGGCATGTCATTAGCTTTCTACATAGTTTCATTCCACAAATGAGTGCAAGACTGTGCAGGACAGGAACTGGCTGGGGGCCTCCCACATGGAGCTCACCCCAGTGAGAACCGAACAGGGGGCACACCCAGTTCTGCATATGGATCTGCACAGGACAGAGCTGAGATTCAATCCTCAGACTCCAGGGCTGCAAGGTGAGTACTGAACACACTGAGCCATCCCAGCTTCTCCCTGAATTTTTATTAGCTCAATTCTTTCATCTTATTTAATTGGGCAAAACTCAGAAGTGTTAAAACAGTATTAAAACTGTTAAAGCTGAGATAACTATTTTGTGATTAGTGCGTAGTATTTTCCCTTTTATCAAACTGCTTATAAACAAATTTGAAGGTTGTCCTTTGGTTATTCATGAACGAGAGACACATTACCAGATGTTCAAATTATATCACAAAGCCTCAATAGCTAACACAGAGGGAAATGTACATGAATAGACAGACAAATTAGAGGAGAAAAGGCTAGACACAGACCCCAATATAAGTTGAAATTCAATATATGATCAAGATGGCATATCAAATTAGTGGAAAATGAGGTTGGGACAATTTCATAGCCACTTAGACAGAAAAGAAAAACATTAGATCTATACCTCTTAACCACACAGCAGGATAACTCCAAAAGAATCAAGAACTTATATTTTAAAGTGAAATGATAAAAATATAAAATGAATCACATAATTCCTAACTTTCAAGGAAAGTCAGTCTAAGACTCAAACTTCAGATGTCATTTTAAAATTGATAACATTTAACCACAATTTTTAAAAAAATCTAAAAAAATGCTAAGTCCAAGACAAATACCAAATGAAAGAAAAACATTTTTAGTTTCTATCACAAATATTTTCTTATTTCCTTATTTATCAAGAGCTCCTAGTAAAAAACTTAAAAAAAATTAAAAAGCCAGATAGAGTATAACTAATTCCTAAAAAAAATGCAATAATCCTTAAACATGGAGAAAAATGGTTAGTATCACAGATAAGAAAAATGTAAATATGATACCATTTTTTTTACTATCAGTTTAGCAAAAACTTAGAAATTAGATAACTCACAAGTTGTTGACATAGGGAGGAAACAGGTATTCATGTATATTGCTAGGAAGAGTGTAAGTTTGACCTCATACAAAAAGGAAATTTGGTAAAATCTATCAAAATTATGAATGTTGTGCTTTTGGACCCAATAGTTCTATTTCTGATTATTCTATGGATACAGTTGTTCTTGTGTTAATATGAGCATGTACAGTTTACTCACAGTAGCATTGTTTGTAGTGGCAAAAGACTAGAAAAATATAAAATGTCCATCCATAGGGGATTCATTATATAAAGTATGGTGCATACCTGGAATGCAATCAAACTGTAAAAAAATGAATAAGGATGTTGTCAATATACTACAATGCAGATATATTGTAAAGTATATTACATGATAAAAGTATATTTTTAAGGAGTACCTTTTGCTTTAAAAAGGAGGAAATTAGAAATTTATAATTGCTTTAACATATATAAAGAAACTCTGGAAGGATATATATAAAACAAATATGGGTGCTTACTAGTTTGTGGGAGGAAGATAGGAACCAGGAAGATGACAAACAAGAATAAGAAGAATTTTTACTGTAAGACTTTTAATACTTTTTAGCTTTTAAACATCACAAATGTTTAACAATATATATTCTCCTATTGGCAAATAATTTTAAAATTTACTAGAAAAAATAAATTATTAGGATAAAATTGTGAAAAATATGCCTAGGTCTCTTACTGGATACATTAATAAAAATGCACTATAAAAATACAGCTGGGGCAGTGTCTCCTGACTGAAGGACCATGACTATGAATTTGTGCATCTTTAAATACCTACATAGAGATCCAAGATGGCGGCATGAGAGGAGCACGCCAATAACTGCCTGGGAAGGGCCTTGTGAACAGAGGGGAATCCACAGGGGAAACCCTGAGAAGAAACCTCAACGAAGAGAACCACACTACGCAGAACAACACACAAAGGTTAGAGAAAAAAGGGGAGAGCGGGAGAGGGAAAGGGAAGCAGCGGTTCGGGGACAGAGACTCGGAGCGCGGCCCGGGGCTGGCAAACACAAAGGGGGATTGGGGGACTACGGTCAAAGTGGAGCTGGATCGAGGGCGGGCTGGAAGCCGAGACCTAGGGAGCATGGAAGCCCCACAAGACTGTGGTCAATTTAACATCCGAACTCAAGGGACAGCACGCATTGCCCTAATCAGATCACAGAGCCTAAAGTGGAACAGGGACTGTGGAGCAGGGCAGCTGCACTTCCCGGCGGGCGGGGTGAGAGCAGGGCACCAGCCCACAGCAGCTCAGCACCCCTGATTTACGGAGGAGAGTGACTGTGAAGGAGCGCCTTCTGAGGACAGGGCTCTTGGAGTGAGGGCTGGGGCTTGAGTGGGCACAGCTGCATTGGACGTGCTTGGAGTGAATCCGGCGGTCTCAACAGAGCCGGGAGCGTAGAGCGGCTGCCGTCCGAGCTACGGCCTGTGCGCGCAGGGCTTTCGGCGCCCCGCCCACCGGGCCTCCACGACAATGCTACCAGCGTACAACTGGGCTTTTGGTGCCCCGCTCACCAGGCCGCTGCCGCGACTCTGCCTGCGCGGAAGTGCGTGGCTGGGCTCTTGGCACCCCGCCCACAGGGACGCGGTGCATCACTGCGTGCGCGCACCGGACTTTCAGTGCCCCGCCCACCAGGCCGCCCCACAGCACCACTGCCTGCTCACGGGACCAGCTTTCGGCGCCCTGCCGACCGGGCCGCTTCAGCGCTGCTGCCTGCTTGCGAGCACGCAGCTGGGCTTTTGGCGTCCCGCCCACCGGGCCTCTGCGGCGTTGCGGACCGCGCGCGCAACTGGGCTGCCTGCCGGGTCTCCGCGGTGTCATTACCAGTGCGCAAGACTGCGCGGCCGACAGGGGCCACTGCCAAGCTCCAGCCCATCCAAGTGCTGCCCTGTGGGCATGCCTTACAGATACAATTGAAGGAGGGGCAGCCAGGAGGAGGAAAGACCAGAGCTCCTGCGCCCCGGACCCACTGAACCACCAGCCCCCCTGTTGAAAGAGGAATCTGCTATTGTGTCTCAGGCCCACCTTAGCTCCTACTCACATGCCCCCACCCCTGGCCACACCTTTACTACCCTGCTATCTAACAGCTAAGACAGCAACCTGAAGTGCCCCAGGACACAGAAGCTCTCTGCTTCTCCCAACCCTCTCCCAAAATCTCCTTCTCCCACAACTGAGTCCAAAAGAACAAATAAAGAGAAGCCCATCTGATAGGCAAACCCCCAGAGGGAAAACAGACTCATGTGTAAAG
>PVKE010052621.1:0-10278 GCA_004027555.1 Craseonycteris thonglongyai
GGACATTTATGCACTTACTGTGTGCTATGCTTTACTTATTTTATTTATTAAATCCTTACAATAATGCTAGATAGGGGGTACTACTATCATCTCCATTTTACGAATGAGAGAACTGAAGCAAACAAATGTAAAACAATTATCTTAAGATCACACAACTAGGATTTAAACCTTGTCCTTTACTGCATCATAGTGCCTTTGAAAGACACAGGAAAAGAAAAAAAAGAATTCACCTCTGCTGTGCCTATATGACTCTGAAAAGTCAGCTAAAGGGTAATGCATGCCATTGACTCTTCCTCACAGCAGTTACAGGCTATTTACTGAGTACAGGGGCTCTGCCAGGTGCTAGTTGTTTGTCATTATTTCTGGTTAATTTTGCAATCAAACCCGGAGCTGATCATTGAGGAGACTGAGTGCTGTGCAGGGCTACACAATGCAACACCTGTGTCAGTGCATCCTTCCATGAGTTCCCTCCACAGTGAGTTTCATGGAATTTTGCTTTTCCCTGAAATATGCTGAGATAGTGTCACATCCCCACCCCTGGCCCCCACCAATCTGCCCAGCATTCCACAGAGCACGTGAGCTCAGGGTCAGATGTCTCCGTCCATTCTCTGACTTGTTACAAGATTACTGGAATATTATTGGGACAAAAGTTAATTAACGGAAAATTATAATACACAGTAATTCATTATAGACAGTCTATAATTGGAACATTATGATGAAGCCAGGAGAATCATTCCTTCCGAACTAAAGATAACTCCTTTTGTGTGAATAGAAAATTAGATCCAGAGAATTCAGTCTCTCTCCACTGAACACTGTATTAAACACTACCACCTTCTGCACCTTTAAAAAATCTCCATCCTTCGGAGGACTTTCCTGGGCTTACAATGAATTAAAGTAAGGGGGGTTGCTCTGTTAAATTGCATCCTGTCTGACATGGCCACGTGGTTTCCTGTGAAGTCTTCCATTTATTCAATCAGTCAATAAATACTGAGAATCCAAGGGCCTGTGGTCATGCAGGTGGTCTCTGCCCTGGGGGAGTTTACAGTCTACTGGGATATATAGATTTTAAGCAATATGAACAAGAATCGAATATGGTCATTGCTTTCAGTAATTCCAGGAGCCATGGAAAATACTCTCCTTATTGTTACTGTCACATCTCTTGACTTCAGGGAATATTTTAAACTCCTTTACCTCCCCCACCCTATCCTATCCTATATTTTATTTTCCTAGAACTGCTTCTAATCTTCCATTTGCCTGCAGACCCACGTGTCTCAGAATGTGGACAGAGTATACTGGAAGGTTTCCTTAACCTTGGCTTCCAGTTGAGTTCAGACAAAGGGAAACACTGACCAGAGATCTTAAAAAAGAAGAAAAAAGAGAGAGGAAGGGGAGCGGGGGGGGGGGGGGGGGGGGGGGGGGGGGGAGGGGGGAGGTTAAGGCATTTTCTTCACCAACTCTCTCTCTCAGCATCATCATGGGGGTAGCTACAACCCTCAGCTGAAGACCAGAGCTTCTGTCAGGCATCCCTCCTCACACAGCTCTCTTTTCCTACTCAACCAACTCCCTTCTCTCATTCCACTCCACATTTTGATAAAAATATAGGTCTCCAGGTATTGTAATATCCCTTGGAGTTTGAGTAAAACCTCTCCACAACTTTGTAACCAATCTTTTACTAAACTCTCCTCAAATCACCCATTTTGAATGTGCCATCTGTTTCTCGCAATGACGCTGCCTGACATAGCCAATATAAACTACTGTCAATCTATATGAACAACTCTCCTCATACTGGGTGGGGAAGAATCTTAATGCTCAACTAGTTCCATGCTAGGTCCACTTCTCATAGGAGTTCATTTCTAAGCTTGCCACAGAGGCAAAGTGGCGAGTAAATGGTCATTTTCCCTTTCTCAAGAAAATCATTAAGGACTAAGATTTTTATGACATGTTTGGAGGCTTTCAACACACTCTGTGCTGTAGCAATTTGACATGAAACCTCAGAAGTGTAAAATGAAGATTTGTCTACATTTTTAGATAGATAATTTCTATTACCCAGGCAATCATTAGGATTAAATACCTTATAGTCACTAATTTTTATTCATAGGTAGAATATGCTCTCAGTCATAAAATGACAGTGGCAGCTTTTTGCCCATATAACCCTACCAGATCAGTAAACCCTCCAGGAACTAGAGTCTAAGAAGCTTCTGCCCTACAGAACAAACATCTGGATGTAAAGTCTGAGGAGATAGTACCTTAGAGCTCCAATTTGATTTAAACTTAATTCTTTTTATAAAAGAAAATCCATCTTTTTCCTCTAAAGAACTTCAATAGCTATCTGGCTAAGAAATCTTACTGACAGTTATAGAACAAATGTGCAAGTAGCCTTGGAGAAATCGACACAGTTGAATCCCTATAATCTTTGCTGACGAATGAAATTCTAGAAAGGGTGCCCTTGACTTTGAGTAGTTACAATGAATCTGCAAGTCTCCAGGGTGGAGGATCTGAGAGGTATTTTCAACTATAGCGAAAGAAACAGAAACTAATTGGCTATCCCCTTATTCCCCTTCCGGCTACTCCATAAAATTTTACTACCTAAGCAAAAATGGTATTCTACATATTGAGAGGCTTCAGGTCATCAGAAGGAGTTAAAACTTTCTGATATTATGAAAATATCAACTATTGAATTGTCATAAGTATGAAATAAAGAGGAGCAGCCTAAACTTACTTGGTCTTCTGAGTTTATTTCCAACATTCTCATAAGCTAAAAACTTTATGGGAATACATGGATTTTATCCACACATATAAACAGATTTTTAAATATAGGACACACAAAAAAATCAGTTCTAGAACAAAATGGTCTGTGGAAATCCAGCCATTAAGACACATGCTTGTTATTAATAGTACAAGTACCATATGTGGCTAGAAACATTCTCTGGAAAATCAACTCCAGGGTAATGGAAAGACCAAAGGTACAAATGATAGATAGCAAAAGCTATGGAAGAAAACTGAAAGTTACAGATGTTCTTCTCCAAAGGAACTCCTGGTAGAATAAATTCAGCACCAACTTTTGATATCAAAAACCCTTAGCAAAGTATGAAGGCAAAGGGAATTCCTTTACAAGGCAAAGCTATCTACGAAGTACCTACAGCAAACTGAGTAATACAGTACAGGCATCTTTTTTAAGTCAGTAAGACAGTAAGAGGCCTGTCACCATGCGTGAATGAATTTGAGTTTCTGCTAGGTATTGAAGACAAGAAAGGAAGGGAATGAGGGAGAGAAGAGTAAGGGGAGAGAGGAAAGAAGAAGAGGGGAAGGGTAAGCAAGGAAGAAAGAAAGAGAGAAGGAAGGAAAGAGTGTAGAATTGAAGGAAAAGAACAGCATCATTTATTTTTGCACATTATCTAGAGGCAATTCAGGAGACTCTGTAGACCAAAAATTAGAAACAAAAAGAAAGTTCACATGTTTGCTGAACATAATATTAACATCAAAAATAGTTCCTTACATTCCTATACATAAATAACAATTATAAAATATAACTTTTTAAAGATACTGTTTAAATTCGTTAATCTTTAAGATATTTAGGAATAAATCTACCAAAAGATGTGCCAAAATTTTATTGAAAAACACAAAATTCTATAGAAGGACATAAAGCTTAAGTATTTACAGACAGCAAGACTCAATATCTTAAAAATGTCACGTATTACCAAATTAATCTATAAACAAATGTAATTCCAGTCAAAATCTAACAAGCTTTTTCAGGTCACTTGATAAGCTGTTTCTAAAATTTATATAGAAGCAACCAGCCAATTATAAGCAAAGACAATTTTTTATGAAAAAGAACAATGTAGGTGACTCACTATACCATATATTAAGGCACTATATAGAAATAGTTAATTTTAAAATTGTAGTATTTGCCAAGAATAGACCATTAGAGCAATGGAACAAAATACAGAGCCCAGGAACTAATTCGTGCTTAAATGGACACAAGATTACATAATATAACAGAGATGATGTCACAGATCAAGGAGGTAGATGGGCTGTTCATTAAATGATGATGGAACAGTTAACCCGGTAGATATTAATAGTGTTCAACAATGTTCAATTTTTATTTACTTTCAAACTGGTTAAATCCATTCCACCTTGCAGTTTAGTCAGGCCATGTGACAGGTGACGGCAATGACCTGTGCACAGAAGTGATATGACTAGCAGGAGAGAGATCTCCCTGCCGTCCCTTCTCCTGCAGTGCTAACAGAGGAGGCTATGTATTCTGGAGAAAAGTAGCAAAACCACTTCCGTCTGGGTCTTTAAACATTTTTTTTTTTAAGATGTATTTTTTTAACAGAGACAGAAGGGGGACAGCACAGAGCAGTCTCCATAGTAGTACATCATCAGTTTTCAACATGGTTTTGTACCACACGGGTGGGCCGGGGGTCCTCCTGAATGGAAGGCACACCCCTGCAAGATGGAGGCCAAACTGGGAGCCTCCCACATGGGAAATACACCCCAGTTCAGCATCTGAGCCCACACAGGCCAGGGCTGAGACTCAATCCTGAGACCCTAGGGTTGCAAGGTGAGCGCTTAACCCATTGAGCCATCCCTGCTTCCCCAGCCTGAGTCTTTGAGAGAATTTTGTGGATCAGAGAACCAAGTGTGCTCACCTTACCCCTGAGTAGTCACCAGTGTGGGACACTTATAAGCAAGAAACAAACCTTTGTTGTATTAAGCCATGGAGATTTATAGCTTAATTTGTTACTGCAAAATAACTAGCTTATCCTGATAAAGCAATTAACCTATAGAAAAAAATAAAAATAGATCCCTACCTCAGGCCACAAGTAGATTTCAATTTAACTTAGACTTAAATATGAAAAGAAGAAGTTAGGAAAAAGTTTAGAAGAAAATATACAAGGATATCCTTATGACCTTAAGGCACAGAGGATTTCTTAAATAAAATACAACAAAACTCAAACCATATGAAAAAAGATTGATAACTTTGAGTACATTAAAATTTTAAAATTTCTCTACAACAAAAGACACTATAGGGTAGGCTGACCACCAGACATACCATTTTAAATGGGACAGAAAACAACGGTACTGTCCCACTTTAAATGGTACATCTGGTCAGTCTTGTCTCACTGGGATAAATTCAAGATGTCAGTAGGCTGACCAGACTTACCGTTTGAAATGGGACAGCACTGTTGTTTTCTGTCCTGTTTAAAATGGTATGTCTGGTCAGCCAACTATAGGGGAAGCCGGGATGGCTCAGTGGATTAGGCGCTCACTTTGCAGCCCCAGGGACCGAGGATCAAATCCTGGCCCTGGCCCGTGTGGACCCATATGCTGAACTGGGAAGTGCCCCCAGTTCAGTTCTCACCAGGGCAAGACCCCGGCCCGGTTCCTGCCCTGTGCAGCCCCACACCCACCTGTGGAATGAAACTATGTGGAAAAACCAATGATGTGCAACTATGGAGACTGTTCTGGGCCCTCCCCCTTCTCTCTGTCTCTGACTCTGTATCTCTCTCTCTCTGTCAAAAACAATAAATAAATCTTAAAAAAAAAAAAAAAAAAAGACACTATAACCAAAGTAAAAAACTACAGTTTGGAAAAAGATATATTTGCAACCCATATAAATGAAAAAGATTATTATCTAGTATAAGTACTATAAAAATCTATAAAACAATAACATAACACATCCTGAATAAATAATATTATAAATATTGACATCCTAATAAATATCATAAACTACATACATCATATGTAAATTAGATATATTATGTATTCTAACAAAAATAGATATAATAATATTTAACTAAATAAAGTGGATATAAATGCTTGTGACCAGAGCAACCGCTTACAAGAAGCTGCTAAATGCTGGAGCTCTATGGACTAGCTATATATTTTTTATCCAGTCATTTCTTGTTTCTCTTAGGAATTTTTCTTCCTAATGAGATTATAAACTCAGGGTTTTAAATCTGTACTCCACATGCCTATTCAGCCTGCAGGTAGTTTTGGCTTACCTGGCATGGTGATTTTTTAGATTTAATTTGAATGTCTCCAAATGAAGCTGTTTCCCAGGCAATCAGAAGGGAAATAGACATTTCTGGCAGAGGAAACCTTGCATCTGAAATCAGAGAAGCAAAAAACAAACAAACAGGTGAGCCAGTACTGGAAGCACGTGAAGTGCAAGAGGGTGATGGGAAATAAGACAGCGGTTCAATTACAGAGGGCCCTGTATGATTATAGTTACAACTGTGCTCTAACACTTGTTAAACAGGTGACTTTGGAGAAATTACTTAACCTTTGTGAGTCTCAGCTTCCTCAAGGGTCAAATACAGATAATATTTTCTTCTAGTGCTCTAATGAGGGATTAGCATGATAATGTTTGGTGAAGATCTTAGCATAGCACCTAGCACAAGAGACGCTATCAGGAAATATTAGTTTAATCTGGAGCATAGGGCAGTTTCACAGGCCTTTTGATCACTTTAATGGCCTTTCTATGTAGATCTGTTATAGCAATTCTGCTTAATACTTACCTGTATTTTCTAAAATTTCAATGATGAACATATATGTCTTTCATAACAGAATTAAATAAACCCTTTTTACTAATGTATGAATTTTTTAGTAGACATAAACAAGCTTATTCTAGAATTTATATAGAAAGGCAAATGACTTAAAATTGGTGAAATAATTTTGGAAAATAAAGTTGGAACAATCACTCTACTTAATGTCAAGGCTTACTGACTATGTAGCTGCAATTATCAAAGGAGTGGTATTGGCAGAGGGCTAGTCAATGGAACAAAACCGAGAACCCAGAAATAAACCCACACAAATATATCAAACTAATTTTTAACAAAGGTGCAAAATCAATTCAATGGAGGAAGCATAGTCTTTTCAACAAATGGTAATAGAGAAATTAGCTATCTTTAGGAGAAAAAACAAACAAACCTGACCTAAACTCCATACCATATACAGAATTAAAATACACCACAGAATCAAATATAAAACATGGAACTCATCAAAATTTAATACTTTTTCTCTGAAAAACACTCTGTTAGAAGTATAAAGAGACAAGTTATAGACTAGGAGAAAATATTTGTAAATCACATATCTGAAATATATAAAGAACTCTTACACAGCAATAACAAATAAAAGCCAATCCAATTAGAAAATGGGAAATAAGCATAAATAGACATTTCACCAAATATACATGCAGATTGAAAATAAGCACATGAAAGATATTCAATATGATTAGCCATCAGGGAAATTCAAATTAAAACCATAATGAGATATCAGTATATACCTGTAAGAATGGCTACAAAGGTACTGAAACACCAAATACTAGTGAAAACGACAGAGAGAGAGAGAGAAAGAGAAAGAGAGAGACAATATATGCATTCAAATTCTCTACTGGTTTGGATGTTTTTTACACTGACACTAACCAAATAAATTATACACAGTATCTGTGATTTGTTCACTGCACATAGACTATATTATACAGATTTTCTATGGGCAATTTTGTGCTCCGTTTTAAGAATCCATGGGCCTCTCAATGTTTCCACAAACCCTTTAAAAAACTAATCATGGTCAGCCTTATTTGCAGACACCAAAAGGAGCTTTGAGCCATCAATCTCTGTCCTGCCGTCTACCCCTTGCCTAAACTCACCTACAGTTAACGCTTTAGTGTCATACCGGGCTCTGTAAAAATGAAAAGTCTTACCTTGCTAGGCTAAGAACCGCCCTTTATCAGGGTCATTTTACAGTCACAAGACAGTATTTGAGTCCCTCTCTCACCACTTAAAGCATGTCTGCAAAACCTTTGTCTGGCCTCTTGAAGGTGCTAATCTCATTTTTCATGCCTCAGAAGTGAAATTCTTTCAGAGCCAGACAGAGCCCAGAAAGAAGTTCACAGGCGTCCCTCACGACCATCATCAACAGGATGGCCTTTATCAAATGCAAACAAAATCATCTGCAGTCTGTTGCTGTGTTACTGCCGCATATAGCCCTACAGCTCCACGCCCTCCCCGCCCACCGAGGACAAATGAGACACTGGAGCGTGGCAGAGCACAAGTCTGGCCACCTTTACAGCCTCATTGTCCCTGTACTGCCTAAGTAGGCCCCAGGGTCCCCTGGCTCCTGAGCCCACTTGTGCCTGCTCTTCTGGGGTGACATTGCTCAGGCTGCTTTCCTAGTGGGTTTACATGGCCCCCCATGGGGGTTGAGTGACCCACGGTCCCCCGGATGCTTCTCTTCTTATACCCATGACTTCCTATTCATGTTGAAAGGGAGGCAGGGGATTTCTTGTGACTGACTTGGTGTTTGGCAGCCACCAAGGAGCTAAGGAGTGAGACATGCAAACCAGCTGGTACAGGAAGAGAAAGGCAACCTGGAAGACAAAGATTCCTGTCCAGATCTATTCCTCGAATTCAATGCAACTGCAGTAAAGACTACTAATACAGTGCTGGTGGGGAGGGCTATAGTTTTTACATTAGCAAAACTTGATGGGAACAGGGATAAGGGCCCAAGGCAGAGGAATGGTGATAAAAGGAGCCACCCAGATTAAATTATGAGTAAGCACCAGGATAGTTACAGGATTCATTTCAAATGGTAATAAAATTTTCAAAGTCCCTAAGTGAATTTATTGAACGTATAAATTGGTGTGCATATACATATCTTATATATGTCTATATGTTTCCCCAATTAAATTGTAAGTCCCTTAACAATGGGACCCCTAGAGTGTGTAGTCTGGTTTGCTACATGTACCAGCATTCAATAAATTAGAGAAGGAAACTAACATTTGCTCAGTGTTCTTTTGCATATACAAATTCATTCCATTTAATCCTCATGACAAACTCATTAGCACATCTTATTATCTGCATTTTGCAGAAGTAGAAAGGTGCTCAGAGAGTTTCAGTGGCATGCTCAAGGACTTTCAGGGAGTTCAGTGAGAGAAGTGACATTCAAATACAGACATGGAGAAAATTCTGAGATGTGTTAAATTAAATTACAGTAGGCCAGAGGGTAGAAGGAAGATACAAGAAGGGGTTAATCAGTTAAATGCAGAGCCAAAGCAATAAAAGAGTGCACATTGAAACTTGGCTATTTCAATTATCTAACAGAGAATAGCCCAAACTGCCAAGCCTTAGGAGCCTCCACTTCTCACTTACACGTAAATTTTCCACAACAAATCCAAAAGAGCAAACACTTCTTCTTTACAGACTATGCATCTCTCCTAAAACTGCCCCCACTTCACCTTAAGCTGCCCACCTTATCTATAGCCAATGTAAATTCTTTCAAAACAACTTACATCTTTCTTCCCTGTACTTGATGTACCAAGAAGTCCATCAACTCCAGGACCGCAGACACGCTTGTCTTTTCCACCTGCCCATGCTGGTGGTACAGACTTCATGCCCCAGGACGTAGACTTTTTCTTGCTAGCAATGGCCCAATAAACTCTTTCTTTTAAAAAAGGATTTCAGCCCTGAAAGTTGTTTTTGTTTCACAACCGTGTTCTTTCAACAGGACCAACCAATCTGCTAAATATTTATTCATTTCATTTCATTTCAAATGTATCCAAAATGTGTATATGTATATGTATATTTTAAATGTCTAAGGTAAGAAAAGTAAATCTTTACTAACCAGCACACATTGAAAGAAGTAGGAAAACCTTAATCCACAAAGTATATGTACCCCAATGTTCATCACAGCAGTGTTCACAGTGGCCAAGTCATGGAAACAACCAAAGTGTCCTTTGATAGATGATTGGAAATAGAAGTTGTGGTACATTTACACAATAGTATACTACTCAGCGATAATAAAAGATGAAATACAGCAATTTGTGACAACATGGACGGACCTTGAAAACATATTATTAAGCGAAATAAGTCAGACTGAAAGAATCAAGAAACATATGACCTCACTCATAGGTGAAATATAAAACTGAAAGGAACAAAGAAACAAAAACTCATGGCACAATCAATAGCTTAGTGGTTACCTGTGTGGGAGAGCTGGAGGTGGAGGGTAGGGAGGAGGCACCAAATATACAGTGATGGAAGAGAGCTGATTCTGGGTGGTGAGCACATAATGCAGTATATAGACAATGTAATGTAGAATTGTACACCTGAAAACAATGTAATTGATATCAATCAATGTCACCCCAATAAATTTAACAATATAAAAGTCATATTTAAGCCAAGACCTGAGATACAAAATAGAGAATATAGAAAGCTAGAAAAAAGAAAAAAGAAAAGAAAGAAGTAGGATAGGCTCACGATTATAGTTATAATGACA
>PVKE010052622.1:0-10280 GCA_004027555.1 Craseonycteris thonglongyai
GTTTTGCAAAGAGAAATTCTCAAGAGTCTGAATAAGGATGAGATTTTTTTAAGCCACTGAAAACAGCTTCAGCTTGAGTCTCAAAGTCTTAAAGACCTATGACTTTTTAGAACACCCAGACAGAACTTGGTTAATGAAGTGGAATATATAAATATGAATAAGATTTCTTCCATCCACACAACTTTAAAACATCTAGAGCAATACCCAAAGCAGCCAACTATTCCCACTGCCACAGAGGCATCTGACTTTGCAGCATGATAAAGTAGGAGCTGAGTGTAAACTGGATAAAGGAACTCAGACTCAATATGCCCTAAATCTGACCAGAGTTCCCTCAGAAGCAGCTCTCTTGGAGCATGGGGAGAGGGGTTTCATCTGCATTTCATTCCGTGTGTGGTCTGAATGACACTATTTTCCCCTTCATTCATCTAAGTAACTCCTTTTAAAATGTAGGTGTGGATGTTTAGGCACTGTGGTGGTGGGGGGTGGGAGGGAATGGGAGCGGGAGGGGAGAGGGAAGAGAAGGAAAACGGAGCTTGCAGTGTGTGTAACAGACTCTTGCAGGAAATTGTGGTACAGAATGCCCTTAAG
Organism: Craseonycteris thonglongyai; assembly: GCA_004027555.1. NCBI lineage: Eukaryota > Metazoa > Chordata > Mammalia > Chiroptera > Craseonycteridae > Craseonycteris > Craseonycteris thonglongyai. The sequence continues at coordinate 589 of PVKE010052622.1, forward strand.
TCATCTTTCTGTATGTGATGGCCCTCCTATTGTGTGATTCTCACAGGCAACACGTTGGCTTTCAATACACCCAAGGGTAAAGCATCTGCCTATCCTTAGTAAAAAAAAAAAAAAAAAAGAGTTTAAATATCTGGAGTTTGGATATTGGATATACACTACACTCCATCTGTATTAGAATTTTTAATATTTATCATCACCAAATGTGACGTTATTAAGTATGCAGCTGTAATAGACATCACCTTAGACATTATTTGGTACATTTCATTAGAGATATATGTTACACAGCCAACAGCACTTCGAGAGTCAGAAACTCTGGGAATGGGGCCAAGCAATCTGTGTCTTAACAAACCATCCTGACTCATTTTCTTCTCATTTTCTCCCATCTGGATTTCACCAATTTTTAGCTCTATTAGAAATTCCAAAGTGTCTTTAGCAGGCATGTCTTGATATTTCATGCTTTTAGCACCCTCTGAAGCTTCCTTTATATTACAGGCATGTATTTAAAATGAGAAGGCACAGCCTATGTTTGTTCTACTTTATTTGAAGTCCAGGGGAAGAACTGAGGACATTTTCTTCTTACCCTTTCATAATTTTAAGTCTAGACCTTTTCAACACCCTGGTGGCCATTCAAAATATTTTTATTTCTTCTTCCTTCAGTACTGTGGGAAGCTTTTAGTACTGTCTTTCATTCATCCAACAAGTATTCATTGTGAGCAGGGCAGTAGCTGTGGCATGTTTTCCTCTACACATGCATTTAGAAGTTGGTCCTGAGTACTCAGCATTTATCAACTCTGCTGAGCCTTTCTAGAAGGAAGTTTGCTTAAGAGGAATCATCTGCATGGCAAGGCATATATTAAACACCCATTTTTATTAGTTTCTTACAAAGTAGTTTGGGTCAGTTCTATTAAAGGCTTAACAGACAGCTATACCGAAACTTGAGTTGGGAGGCACAGTTGTAGGAAGACATTACCAATCATAGAAAATGCAACTTTAAAAAGGCCCAGGAGCCTGAGTGTGGAGAATGGATCAAAGAAGAGGAAGATATGGGTTAGGAATGAAGACTGGACTAGGACGCTACCTGGTAATGGAGGGTGGAAGGAGCGCTACATATACATTATATGCACGTATGGGCCTGGATCCTGACTCTGCCACTTCCTAGCTGTGCTAACCTGGGACACATTAGGTAACCTCCCTGTGGCTGTTTCCTCGTCTGTAAACTGAGATGATAATAGATGTCCTCAGAAAGTTGTGATAAGGATTTTATCAAATAATCCATGTAAATCTTTTAGCACAGTTCTACCTATAAGTATCCAAGAGTCAGGCACTACTCCAAGCAGATCACCCACTGCTGCCAACCACACCCTTCCTCTCTGAGGCTTCTCTGAATTTCTACTTTGGAGGTGGTGGTGGTCTCTTCTTCCTTTCCTGAGAATCTCACTGCCTCCACCCTGATGAGTTCAGCCCATAAGAATTAGCCCTCCACCCCTTCTCAGGAAATACCAGGACTCCCTAAAAGGAGAGGATACAGAAAACAAGGCCACCCTGTCCTCTATGCAAAGTGACGGGGGAAGGAGGGAAGGACGAAAGGGAGAGATGGAGGAATGCTGAAGGGTCATTGTGGAGGAGGGAAGGCATGGAAAGTTGCGATCAACCGAGAGAAATGACCAGAACCTGAGGGAAGTCTGTAACTTAGGAAAGACAAAAAGTGCAGATTTCAGGAAAGAAAGAAAAATGTGAGTAGATTTGGCAAACAATGAGGCCAGAACGAAACATCACTTTTCCCCCTGTGTCACAGCCAAACTATAACAGATTCAAGGTAAGAGGCAGAAGTGAGAGAAGGAACACAAAACCCGAGCCATGTCTCCACTGTGGGCATGATGGATAAACCTGCTAGGTGGTTCAGGATGGAGAGGGAGAGCCAGCTCATGGCTGTGAAGCTTGAAGCTCATAGTACAGTGCTGTGCTCATCTCTTGCCAAATCGACTCACGTTTTCCTTTCTTTTCTCAAATCTGCACTTTTCTTCTCTCCTAAGTTGCAATTTAAATGCAAATTTGTTAGACTTGATAAGTTCACCAAGTGTTTATTACATGTGAATTCAATTTTTAAAAGTTTCATTGTTTAATAAAAACAAACAGCAACAACAGCAAAAAAACAAAAAACAAAAACAAAAAAACTGATAATTCCTAGACCTATTATTACTGTGGTTTCTGAATATTTTTCCTGCTGGTGTCAGGTTTAAAGAGGGGAAAAGCCAAGTAGGGAAAAAGAAAGGTGAGGATTTCAGTTCTTTATTGCTCACTGGAGGACATAGGCTTTCCAAATACCGCAGGAGAGGGGAGGAGCTACCTGGGTTCTTTCCCAGCTATGAGTTTCAGTTCGCTCCAGTATAGACTAGCTCTCCTCAAGCTGGTATCCTTCAATTCTAATATTTTTCTGAGAAGTGTACAGTCTGGTGGAGGGTCCTTAGGGATCTGCTCTAACCCCAAGGAAACATCTAAGGGGGGCCCTGATGTCTAATCATTAGCTTAAAATCAATGGAGAGCAGGACTTCTTCCCTGTCTCTTTCTCCCCAACATGACAGGCTCAGAGTGGGTGGTCAGTAAAGGTTTCATTGAATGACTTACCTACTGAATGAATGGATGATTGCAAAACTTTACAGTAATATATCAGAGATGTTAGAGAGAAAGCAGGATTTATCTACAGATTAAGAAACTTAAGCATATCAATTAATGCCATGTGTGAACCTTGTTTGCCTTTTTAATCAAACACACACACTAATGAGATATCCAGGAAACTTGAACTCCAATTAGATATATTTGATTATTTTATTTGCACTGCACCATGTTTTTCAAAATTTTTGATGTTGTCATCACTTTATACATTTTTTAAAATGATTTTAATTTGTTTTTTTGAGAGAAGGTGAGAGAGACAAGGAGGGAAGGGGAGGGGGAGAGAGAGAGAGACAGAAAGAAGGGGGAGGGCCCACAGCAGTCTCCATAGTTGTACTTTCTTTTTTTTTAATTGTTTTGACAGAGAGAGAGAGACAGAGACAGAGAGAGAACTGAACTGGGGGCACTCCCAAGTTCAGCACATGGGTCCACACTGGCCGGAGCTGGGATTCGATCCTCAGTCCCCGGCACTGCAAAGTGAGCACTTAACCCACTGAGCCATCCCGGCTTCCCCAATAGTTGTACTTTCTTAGCTGTGGCATAGTTTCATTCCACACAGGTGGATGTGGGGCCATGCAGGGTGAGAACCAAATTGGAGACCTCCCACATGGGAGGCTAGAACCTTTGCCACTGAGCCATTCTGAAGGTTACCAGTTGCACTACAGTTCAGAGTATCAGTTTGCAAGGGCCAGGGCCAGAAATCGAATCTTGGACCTCACAACTGTAAAGCAAGCACACATTCTCTGAGCTATCCTGGCAACCTATGTTGTCATCACTTTAAAAATAAATTTTTTTACATTAAAGTCCAGATTTCCAGCTAATTTTGAAAAATGGAAAGATCTGGCCACAGATGGGCCCATCTCTTCACTCAACTACCATGGACTGGAATTAAGGAGCCATCACTTTCTTTGGGGCATCAGGTCCAGAATAGGTGCCAATTCTTCCACAATAACTTCTCTGATCACCCCAACCAAGAGTGATTTATCATCCTTTTGAGCTCTTGAAACATTTTAATTCCTCACTCAGCTCCCAGCGTATGCTGCCAGAAATTTTTTTTTAATTTTGTAGACTTCCTATTGCCCCTGCTCCCTTTATGTGGATGGGGTTAAGGCCTTTGGAGGCTCTGAATACTGAAAAGATGGAAGGTGATTCTCCATATGTAATTCCAAATCAAATTTTATTTTTCAAAGTGGGGTATATTTCCAAGTAAGCTGAAGACAAATTTCCTAGACTAAAAATAAAAAATAATCTCCAACTTCTTGTGTTGAAAATTTCTAACCCACTGAAGAGTTGAAAGAATAATAAAATGAATACCTCTGTAATCATTTAGATCCATCAATTTTTAACATTTTGTGATACTTGCTGTTTTACGACTCAATAGTGTTTCAGACAATATGATGCTTTATCCCTAAATTCTTTAGCATTTATGCCTTAAGAAAAAGGATATTTTCCTACATGACCACAATACCATTCTTACACCCAAGAAATCTGATCTTGATACAATAAGATATCTAATAGACAGTTTGGATTCAAATTTTCCCAATTGTCCCAACAATGAATGCCCCCTATTTTTTTTTTTTAACTTAGGTTCTAATCCAGGGTCATGTATTACACTTGGTCTCTTTAACCTCCTGTGATCTGGAATGCTTCCCTGATGTTTGTTTTTAATCTTTCATGACGTTAACATTTTGACGCATCCAGGCTGGTGGTTGTGTAGAATATGTCACAGTCCGCATGTGTCTGAATATTGCCTCATTATTGGATGTATTCAACATCTAACAATAGGTTCAACATTTTTGCAAGAATCTCCAAAGATGCTGCTGCATTTTTCTACATTTTCTATTTGTAAAGTTCCAGATAAATTCATCAAATCTGAATTCGTGTGTGTGTGTATGTAGTATATGCTTTGCTAACACCATAATCACATGTGTGCCATATTAATAATCATGGCTTGCATCATATAGATCATGCAAAGCATCGGTCTCTGTATATAGGAGCATGGTTTTGGGTAGTATAATGCTAAAGTTTTCCCCCTACAAGTATTTTTTTAACATTTATTTTGTTTTTGACAGAGACAGAGAGAAAGAGAGAAGGGGGAGGGCCCAGAACAGTCTCCATAGATATACCTCATCAGTTTTTTCAACATGGTTTTGTTCCACACAGGTTGGGTGGGGGCCACACAGGGTGAGAACTGGGCCATAGGCCTCCCACATGTGAGGTGTGACCCCTTGAACCAAGGTCTGATCCAGGAGGGTGAGAACTGAACTGAAGGCCTCCCACATGGGAAGCACACCGCAATTCAGCATATGGGTCCACCTGAGCTGGGGTTAGGATTTGATCCTTGGTCCCCAGGTTTGCAAAGTGAGTGCTCAACCCACTGAGCCATCCTGGCTTCCTTATTTTATTGTTTTTGATAGAGACAGATAGAGACAGAGAGAAGGGGGAAGGCCCAGAGCAGTCTCCATAGTTGTAAGTCATCAGTTTTCAGCATGGTTTTGTTTCATACAGGTGGGCAGGGGGCTGTGCAGGGTTGAAACTGAACTGGGGGCTTCCCGCATGGGAGTCACACCCTAGCTTAGCACATGAGTCCACACAGGCTGGGGCCAGGATTCTATCCTCGGTCCCTGGGGCTTCAAAGCGAGTGCTCAACCTGCTGAGCCATCCTGCATCCCCACAAGTATTAGTCTACATCCTCACCAACACTTACTGTCCACTCTTTAATTTTTGCCAAATCTGTAGGTGTAACAAACCTTGTGATTTTTCCTTTGTCTTCTTTTGACTGCTAAAGAGTTTGAGCATTTTTTTCTTTAGGTTCTTTTGTTTATTTACTTTTGGCTTTTGTTTTTAAAAGATTTAGTATTTTCAGTTACATTTGATAGTCAATATTGTTTTATTTTAGTTTCAGGTACACAACATAGTGATTAGACATTTATATAATTTATGCAGTGACTTATCTGATTAGTCTAGTACCCACCTGGCACTATACATACTTTTTGCAACATTATTAGCTGTATTCTCTATGTTGTACTTTACATCCCGATCAATTGAGCATCTTTTCTTATGTCAATTAACCATTCATGTTTTTTTGTCCTGTGAAAGGCTTGTCTTTTGCTCACTTTTTAGAGGTTGGCTCTTTCTCATGTATTTTTAGATATTTATGGATCTGGATACTAATCATTCATGAACCATTTAGTATATATCTCAACTCTCATTAAACAGAATCACATAAAGCTAAGCATATGGATACTGTGTCCAGACATTTTGCATTCAAATTACAGTTCTGTTACTTATAACTGTGTGACTCTGGATAAATTATTTAAATTGGCTTTGCTTTATTTTTCTCATCTATAAAATGGGGGTGATAATGGTACCACCCTTATAGGATATGGGGATTAACTGTGTTAATAAATGCAATGCACTTAGAACAATGCCTGGCATAGAGTAAGAATCAATACGTGTCTGCTGTTATTAGCTTTTACTATTTTACAGTTCCCATGGAATTCTGAGACACAGTGGGCTCTCATCAAAGCGCTCATCCCGCAAGTGGTTGCCTGCCCCATTTGGGGGGTCTCCTGCACCGTGTCTATGGTCCCATCCATAAACTGCTCACTACAGCGTGCCACGCCACACTAATAATGGGGATGACTCCACTTTGTACAGACAAGCACCCATTAAGTGATGTCTGCCCCTCAAAGGTGCATCCAACCAATGAAATGTTTGCTTGTGAGTGGAAAAAACATTTTGCAAACTCAAGGGGCCTCCTCCAAAATCTGGAGAGATGAACACCAGTAAATCCTCCTCTTTACTTTAAAGATTCACAAGTACCCTACAAATAACGCATGCAACTTTGAGACCTACCGTATTTTCCGGCGTATAATAACAGTGTCATGATGTATTCTGCAACAATTTAAGACAGTCTCTCTCTACTCGTGATAGGAGCCCTAGCATCTCACAGGGACGTCTCTCCCAACCTCTCCCTGGGGCCTCCAGCCCCCAACTTGGGCTTTTCCTTTGTGTAGTGTTTCAAAGACTAGCAAACTCGTGATGCAAGCGCATCCAGGAGGCATTCAGTAAAAGCTCTGTAAGTGAACGAATGAAGGAAGGGCTTACTGCATCGCCAGGTAGGAGGAAAGGAATGTTGGATGGGCCAGCCGCGTGATGATTAGCTGGCCCACAAAAGGTGTGTGGGGAGATCAGGGAACTTAGGAGAGGGTTTCATGAGGGTGGTCCCTGCCCAGCCAGTCACGACGTGGCAGGTGGAGGAGGGCGGCCCTGCCCAGTTTGCGGGACTCAGGTGGGCGCGGCTGTCCTTCGTGCTCCGCCCCCGCCCCGCCCCACGGCCCGGGCCTGAGTAGCTGCGGACGCGGGAGCCTGCGCATTGTGGCCGGTCGCCAGCTGGTGGTCGGGGTTCCACTGCTGCGAAAATGGCGGAACAGGCGGGCTCTAGTAGCAGCACATCGCTGAAGGCCCTGAGGGAACGCATGGGTGAGCTGGCGGCGACTCCCGGGGGTGGGGTGGTGGTGTTCGGTACGTGCGTGAGGCGGGGCTCCCGCGGCCCCGAGAGCGTCGGAGCGACGCGGCGGGAGCCAGAAAACTTTCCTCTGGAGTCGCCTCAGGCCGTCAGGTCCTCCTCTTATCCGCGCCGGAGCCCCCTGGAATGGGACGGGGAACCATGCTGGGACAGGGACGCGAGGGCACACGGCCGGCCAGCGCTGCCAGCGGCAATAATCCCGCAGCTAGTGGCCCGACTGCCACGGCCAGCGGCCAAACCCCCGGGACAGGGCGCGACAGAGCTAACGGGCGCTGCTGAGCTAGGGAAGGGCTGGAGCCCCGCTCCCCGCGGACGGTAGCAAGCCGCTCCTGCCCTCGAAGCCACAAGTTCCCCCGATCAACCTGAACGGACGCGCCACTGTCGGGAGGTGCGGGCGCCCGCCGGGACCCTTCCAGGCTCCGGTGTTTGGAGTTTTCCCGCTGCCCAGGGCGCTTGCGCTCTTAATTCTTTCCCACGCTCTCAGTCCCGGCCTCTCCCAGAGGCTTACCTCCCGCACCCCTCTGCTCTCAAGGTCCGGTGAGGAGGGAGCCGGAACTTTGATGAAACTTGGTCTCTAGTTCTCATTTACCTTCTTAACACTTGACTTCGCCTATATGTCACCTTCCCTGGGACATCTTGCACAGCGTAGGTTGATTCAGAGTACTTCTCCTAAATTGGTTCCGTTGCCAAAAAGTTTTTTGCCCCCTAAAATCGTAAATTTCGTAAAATTGGCAGCACATAGGGCAGCCTAGGAGACTTCCGATACCTGAGCTGAGATAGTATTTCTTGTTTGTGGGAGGTTTCTTTTAGTTATTAAGAGATCTCTGGGTAGTTTGCGCCTACATGAACTTGAATAAAACGGATCTTACTGATTTTATTGAAATTCTTAGAGTTCTTTTAATTTGCAGTTGAAAATTTTAGATAGGCTGCCATTGGGAGGCTTTATGTTACTTAAGAATATTTTGAGTCAACTCCCAAAATAATGTGTCAGAAGTAAATACACTTTAATTGTTCCAAGGGGAGAAAAACTCAGTCTCTATCTTGTTATGGGTTCACCTAGAGTGTTTGCAATAATTATTGCTTATTGACACCTAAGGCTTTCAGGCATTGATTTATATCAGTTATTTAAATTAACCAGAATTTCAGATAACCGCCCCACCCCCACCCCCAAACATTTGTACATTGAACATCGAAAAGCATTAAAATTTTTTTTCAATTTTGTATGGGACATTTGTTTGAATTCACAGTATTTTGAACTAAAAACTTAAAAAGCCATGCAAAAAAGGCTTAACCCAAAATTATATTTGATATCATTGTTGCCTGTTTTATGTTAGATATTGAAAACATCACATGTTAGACCTGAATTGTCCTCATGGTCTCAGCCTTCTGAAGGGGACAGAGTCAATAAAGTGTTTTACCACTATGGCAAATGAAATATGCCACTTCATAGCAACTGCTTCTTTTTAGTCTGATATCCAAATAACATTAAGTATCACTAAATCTATTAATCTGTAATTAGTTTCATAGTAACGGTTGTTCTCTGCTACAGCCTTTTTTTATAACAAAAACATGTTAAATTTTTTCTTTTTCAATCAGTACCCTTTCCTACCTAATACAAATTCTAGTTTGTGTAATATATTTATGATGAGTACAGAAGAAAGGATCTTGGGGAAGAAAGGCCATGGGAAAGTGGTGGGACTACAAGGTTTATGTTGAATTCTTAGGGATTTCAAGAGCAGCATCTGGCAGACAATACAGAATTGCTGAATAAGTATGGGGATGAATATTATTGACGTCTCTTGGGATTAAGCGTTTTGGTGTGATTGTGCTTGGGGTTGCAACATTAGGAAGATTATTACCTGTCTTGAACTAGTTGTCTTGGAATGTTCTTGAATTTACTTGGTCCTAATGGAACAGAGCTCTAGTGACACAGATTGTGTGTGTGTGTGTGTGTGTGTTTTCACAGAAACGGCGGAGATGGGAGGCAGAGAGAAGCAGAAAATTTTCACTCTAGTGACACAGATTTGTGTGTGTGTAGGAACGGGTTGGGGATGTGGGCAGAGAGAAGCAGAAAATTTCCACTGTATTGAAGTCAGTAATGAGCAAGCTTTTATGTCCAAAAGGGGCTTCAAAATTTCAGTGAGATCTTTTTAAAACCTATTAAGTGTAAAGCATTTTTTAACTTTGGCATCCTAGTGGCATCTATTTTTGGTTTATTTCATTCTGAGGCTTTTATTGGGCCAGGGTAGGATTATAGATGGTCTAAGTGTCCCCCTCACAGAAGGGGAATGGTTTTCTTTTTTTTTTTTTTTTTTTTTATCTTTTCACATTTATAGAGAGAAATTATCTTTTTGTCTTCAGTGCATAGTTATTTCTATTTTACTTTTTGACAGATAGAGAGAGAGACAGAGACAGAGACAGTTAGAGAACCAAACTGTGGGAACTCCCCAGTTCAGCACGTGGGTCCTGCCTGGGCCGGAGCCGGGATTCG
>PVKE010052623.1:0-10280 GCA_004027555.1 Craseonycteris thonglongyai
AGGGAGGGGAGGTGGGAGAGGGCACCAGCATTATGGACACACTCAATGGTTTGGTGTTTACCTGGAGAGGAGGGAGGAGGGGGGAGGGCGGAGGAAGAGTTGCGTGGGGAGTGGGGAGTGGGCACCAGATATATCGGGTTGGAGGGGGACCTGATTCTGGGAGCTGGGCACATAATGCGATGCATGGGTGATGTGATGTGGAATTGTCCATTGGGAAACTGTCTGATTGTTACCAACCAATGTCAGCCCATTAAATTTAACAATAAAATAAAAAAATAAACAAACAAACAAACAAATGTGTTTTAGGGGAAGCCGGGATGGCTCAGTGGGTTAAGCGCTCACTTTGCAGCCCTGGGGACCGAGGATCGAATCCCGGCCCCGGCCCATGTGGACCCATATGCTGAACTGGAGAGTGCCCCCAGTTCGGTTCTCACTGGGGTGAGACCCCGACCCAGTTCCTGCTCTGCGCAGCCCCGTGCCCACCTGTGGAATGAAACTATGTGGAAAAACCAATGATGTGCAACAATGGAGACAGTTCAAGGCCCTCCTCCTTCTCTCTGTCTCTGTCTCTGTCTCTGTCTCTTTCTCTCTCTCTCTCTCTGTCAAAAACAAGAAAAACAAATTTTTAAAAAAAAGGTGTTTTGTTGATATTCTAGAAATGCCCTGATACTTTCTCCATGTGAACATATAAAACTTTATATATCTTTTTGGCTTCCGTAATATTTGTTATTTCAGACAGATTTTTCAGAGAAACTCAGTGACTTGAGATATTAGGTTTTCTTTATTAATTTTCCCATGTTTGCTGTAAAGAAAAAGAAAAAAAGTGTCATTTTATGAGATGTCAAGTTATTCAAAGCCTCTGAAATATTGTTATTTGGAAAATGCTTGAAAATAATTTTAGTAGATAAAGTTCTTGTCTCCATTTTTCCCTTTGTTTAGAAATAAACTGCTGTGTTTTGTGCCACAAGTATCTGAAATGGATTGATGATCACTGTAGGGTTTATTAATTAACCATCAATGGCAACTTCCATGGTCTTCTTGTTAATTTTTTTTTTTACATCTTTAAGTAACAAAAGGATTATCATGCATTTGGGAAATAGGTCCAGTTGATGTGTTAACTGCTTTACACAGATAAATAAAATTGCCACACCCCCTATCTGTCTCCTAAAATTGTAATAATTAAAACAGTCTCCTAAAGATTTATGGAATAAATAACCTGTAATAAGCTATGAATAAAAAGATGGAGTAGATAAAAAAAGTATTGAATGTATTAATCAGGAATCTTAATAAATACATAATGTAATTTACTACCAATGTCACCCTAATAAATTTAACAAAAAAATAATACATAATATACAGAAAAGTTTCCTTTAACAAATAATCTAGATTACCTCACATAGGCAATGAATTCCAGTTATATTAAAAATAAAACCATGAAATATTTAAAGAAAATATAGGGGTGTCTTTAATAAATGTTTGGGTCAGAAAATTCATTTACAAAAGAAAACAGAAAAAATAGTGGCATGAAAATTAATTATTGTTCCACCTAAATTATAAGTTAAATGTAAAACTGGAAAAAAGTATACATTAATGTAAAGGGGAAATATATATATATATATATAAAATGAAAATCATTTATTCATCCAATTATTTATTCAACAAATACTTATTGAGTAACTCCTCTATGCAGGCTAGAATACAGCAGCAAACAAACCAGATTGTTCCTTATATGAAGCTTACATTCAAGCAGGGCAGTTTGAGGATGGGGCATAAGCAATAGCCAATTATTACACATTACATGGTCTGACAATCAAGTTTGAAAACTCATCGTAGAAAAATGAGTTACAAACTACATTGCTGAATATCACTATGGTCACCTTTGAAGTACTCCTCTTAGAAAGCTACGCAATGACACCAGCACCTAGCCCACCCTTCAAAGCAATATAATAATTCTTTTTCTGGAATGATCATCAGAGTCCTCATTGTATTACATTTGATGTCCTGAATGTCCTCAAAATAGCTTCCTTGAAATATTTCTTTTATCTTCAGGTAAAGAAAAAAGGTCATTGGAGAGCCAGATTAGGTGAGTAAGAAGGGTGTTCCTATGCAGTTATTTGTTCACTGGCTTAAAACTTCCTCACAGACAGTACCAGGTGAGCTGCTACAGTGTCATGAGGCAAGAGCCATGAGCTGTTGGCAAAAAATTGAGATCATTCTTCTTTAACTTTTTCATGCAGTTTTTTCAGCACTTCCAAATATTCAACTTGATTGACCTTTGGTCCAGTTGGTAGAAATTCACAATTAACAATCCCTCTGATATCAAAAAAGGTTAGAATCAGGGAGAAAAAAGATGGCGGCATGAGAGGAGGACTCCTATAACTGCCTGGGAAGGGACTTGTGAACAGAGGGGAATCCACAAGAAAACCCTGAGAAGCAACCTCAACTAAGAGAACCACACAACACAGAACAACACACAAAGGTTAGAGGAAAAAGGGAAGAGCAGGAGAGGAAAGGGGAAGCAGCAGTTCAGAAACAGGGACTCGGGAGCGTGGCCTGGGGCTGGCAAAAACAAAAGGGGATTGCGGGACTATGGTCAAAGTGGAGCTAGATTGAGGGCGGGCTGGAAGCCCCACAAGTATGTGGACAATTTAAAATCCGAACTCAAGGGACAGCATGCAGTGCCCTAATCAGATCATGGAGCCTAAAGTGAAACAGGAACTGTGGAGCAGGACAGCTGCACTTTCCGGCAGGTGGGGTGAGAGCAGGGAATCAGCCCACAACAGGTCGGCACCACTGATTTACAGAGGAGATTGACTGTGAGGGAGCACCTTTTGCAGACAGGGCTCTTGGAGTGAGGGCTGGGGCTTGAATGGACACAGCTGCATTAGACGTGCTTAGAGTGAATCCAGCGGTCTCAATAGAGCCAAGGGCCTAGAGCAGCTGCCGGCCAAGCTGCAGCCCGTGCACCCAGGGCTTTTGGTGCAGCACCCACCAGGCCACCACAGCACTGCTGCCTGCACATGCAATTGGGTTGCCGACAGGGCCGCTGCAGGGCCGATGCCCAATCGCCAACTGGGCTACTGACCAGGCCGCTGAAGCACCTATGCCCGCAGGCACGAATGGGCTGCCCACTGGGCTGCCACACAGACAACCTGGCTTTCGGTGTGCCTCTGACCAGGTCATAGCTGTGCCCCCTCCCACATGGCCAACTGGGCCTCTGCCAAGAACCAGCCCATCCCCGCCCCTGCCCTGCTGGTACGGGTCACAAGCAGAGGGGAGAAAGACCAGAGCTCATGCACCCCACCCACACTGAACCACCAGCCCCCCTGCTGAAAGAGAAATCTGCTATTGTGTCTCAGGCTCACCCTAGCTCCTATGCACATGTCGCCACCAACAGCCACACTCTTACTACCCTGCTTTCTAACAGCTAAGACAGAAACCTGAAGTGCCCCAGGGCACAGAAGCTGTCTGCTTCCCCCAACCCTCTCCCAAAATCTCCTCCTCCCAAAACTGAGCCCAAAAGAAAAAATAAAGAGAAGCCCATCTGAGAGGCAAACCCCCAGAGAGAAAACAGACTCATGCGAAAAGGAAAAAGTACCACATCAAACGTAATGCACACCTCAGAATCCAAAGTCCTTCCAGAAGATCAGGGGCATTCTTTAGTAAAGGAGCTTGCACACTTGGAATCAAATCTAAGTGAAACAGAATTCAGGGCTGCAATACTCAAGACACTCAGAGAGCTCAGTCAATAATAGCAAAGTAACCAGACACAGTTAAGTGACCTCAACAAGAAATTTTCTGAGCAAAATGCATACTTTACCAATAAAATTGAGAAGCTAGAGCAGAACCAAAAGGAACTCCTTGAAATGAAAGGCATCATGGGAGAGCTGACAAGAATAGGGAACAGGGCTGACCAGCTACAAAAAAGGATGAGTGAAATTGAAGATAGAAACATGGAAATGTCTAAGAGAGAAAAAGAAAGAAAAATGAGAGTCAAGAGAAATGAAAGAGCCCTACAAGAACTCTCTGACTCCATCAGAAAGAACAATATTAGAATAATAGGACTACCAGAAGGAAGAGAGATGAAATCTTCTGAGTCTACTAAAACAAATAGTAGAAGAAAATTTCTCTAACCTGTGGAAAGAATTACAGCCCCAAATTCAAGAGGAAATTAGAATCCCTAACTACCTATACCCTAGCAGATCTTCTCCAAGGCACATTGTTCTGAAAATGACAAAAACCAAAGACAAAGAAAAAATCCTCAAGGTTGCCAAGGAAAAACAAAATGTAACTTTCAAAGGAAAAACTATCAGGCTGTTACCAGACTTATCAGCAGAAACTCTGCAAGCCAGGAGAAAGTGGATCCCAATCTTCAAAATATTAAGAGACAAATTCCCAGCCAATAATTAATTATCCAAAAATATTAACCTTTAGATATGAAGGAGGAATTAAAGCCTTTTCAGATATACAGAAGCTGAGGGAATTCTCAAGCTCAAAACCGTCACTCCAAGAAATACTGAAGGAGACTATCCAACATGAATCAAGAAATCAAAATAAATGGAGAAAAGTTGAGACAACAAAAAATAAATAGGAAAGAAGACATGGATATAGGATATCCTCATATATCAATCATCACCTGGAGAGGCACAGGGTAGCAGACTGGATTAAAAAACACAATCAACCCATATGCTGCCTACAAGAGACACACCTCAGCCACAGGGACAAACATAGACTCAGAATAAAAGTATGAAAAAAAATACTCTAAGCAAATAGCACTCAGAGAAAAGCTGGAGTGGCCATACTGATTTCTGATGAAAAAAACATCAGGATAAAAAACAGAATAAGACATAAAGATGGATATTACATCTTGATAAAAGGGACACTACAACAAGAAAACATGGCACACTTCAATATATATGCCCCCAATAAGGAAGCACCAAAATTTATAAAGCAACTACTAACAGATCTAAAAGAACTTGCCAAAAATACAATTATAGTAAGGAATCTAAACACTGCTCCCCCACCCCCCGCGACAACATTGGACAGATCATTTAAGCAGAAAAATAAATAAGAAAACTGCAGCTTTAAATGATACATTGCAGGAAATGGACATAATTGACATTTACAGGTCATTCCATCCTACAACAAAGAGATATACATTTTACTCTAGTGCACATGGAACATTTTCAAGGATAGACCATATCATGGGACTTAAATCTAGCCTCACCAAATTTAAGGGCATCCAAATCGTACCAAGTGTATTCTTAGACCACAAAGCATTGAAAGTAGGGATCAATTGCAAAAGATCAAGCGCAGAGAGAACCACATATATGTGGAGATTGAACAACGTGCTATTGAAAAATGAGTGGGTCAAAGAGGAAATAAAACAAGAGATTAAAAAATTGGTAGAAACAAATGACAATGAAAACACGATGTACCAAAATTTCTGGGATACAGAGAAGGAGTATTAAGAAGGAAATTTATATCATTACAGGCCTATCTTAAGAAACAAGAAAAACTACAAGTAAACACCCTCACATGTCATCTTATAGAGCTAGAAAAAGAACAACAAAGGTCCCCCAAAGCCAGCAGAAGAAAAGAAATAATACAAATTAAAGCAGAACTTAATGAAATTCAGAATAGAAAAAGAATAGATAAAATTAACGCCACAAAGAGCTGGTTCTTTTAAAAACTCAATAAAATCAACAAACCACTGGCTAGGCTCACCAAAGGACAAAGAGAAAAATCTCATATTTCCGGAATATGGGATGATAGGGGAGAGATCAAAACTGATATGGCAGAAATATAAAAAATAATAAGAGATTATTAGGAAAGACTCTGTGCCAACAAATTTGACAACATAGAGGAAATGAACAAGTTTCTAGAAAAGTATAGTTTATTTAAACTGAACCAAGAAGATTTGGATAACCTCAATAGATCAATCAACAGTACAGAACTTGAAACAATTATCCAAAAATTGCCCAAAGGCAAAAGGCCTGGACCAGATGGCTTTACCAATAATTCTACCAGTCATTCAAAGAACTAATGCCCATCCTCCTCAAACTACTCCAGAAAATTCAAGAGGAGGCAGTATTACCCAACTCTTTCTATGAAGTTAATATCACCCTAATACCAAAACCTGGGAAAGACAATAACAAAAAGGAAAACTATAGGCCAATCTCACTGATGAACACTGATACAAATATCTTAAATAAAATTTTAGCTAATAGAATACAACAATGCATTAAAAAGATTATTCACCATGACCAAATGGGATTCATCCCAGGGGCACAAGGATGGTTCAACATATGCAAATCAATCAATGTAATCCAGCACATAAACCAAACAAAGGATAAAAGCCACATGATTATCTCAATTGATGCAGAAAAAGCATTTGACAAGATACAACACCCATTTATGATAAAAACACTGAATAAAATGGAAATTGAAGGAAAGTACCTCAACATAATAAAGGCCATATATGACAAACCCTCAGCAAATATTATACTGACTGGGGAAAAGCTGAAGCCTATTTCCCTAAAATCAGGAACAAGACAGGGATGTCCCCTGTCAACACTTCGGTTCAACATAGTTGTAGAAGTTCTAGCCAGAGCAATCAGACAAGAGAAAGGCATAAAAGGTATTAGACTCAGGAGAGAAAAAGTTAAACTGTCACTCACTGCAGATGACATGATCCTGTATATAGAACACTCTAAAGACTCTATCAGAAATCTATTACAAAAAATAGACAAATACAGTAAAGTCACAGGATACAAAATTAATGTCCCCAAATCAACTGCATTTTTGTATGCCAACAATGAAACTTCAGAAAGAGAGATGAGAAGATCTATTCCCTTTGCCATTGCAAAAAAAAAAAAAGAAAGAAATACCTAGCAATAAATCTAACAAAGAACGTGAAGGACTTACACACTGAAAACGATAAGACACTCTTAAAAGAAATTAAAGAGGACACAAAGAAATGGAAAGACATTCCATGTTCATCGATTGGAAGAATCAACATAGTTAAAATGGCCATACTCCCCAAAGAAATATACAAATTCAATGCCATTCCCATCAAAGTCCCACAGTCATTCTTTCAAGAAATAGATTAAAAAATCATCAAATTTCTATGAAAACACAAAAGATCATGAATCGCAAAAGCTATCCTCATAAAAAAAAGATAAAGCTGGGGGCATCTCACTGCCTGACTTTTATCTGTACTACAAAGCCTCAGTAATCAAAACAGCTTGGTACTGGCAGAAAAACAGACCCACGGACCAATAGAACAGAATTAAAAACCCAGGAATAAACCCACAAGTTTATGGACAGATATTTTTGATAAAATATTGAAAAATATACAGTGGGGAAAAGAAAGCCTCTTCAGTAAACGGTGCTGGGAAAACTGGAAAACCCATGCAAAAGGCTGAATGTGTACTGCGATCTCTCACCATATATCAAAATTAATTCAAAATGGATTAAAGACCTCCAAATAAGAAAGGAAACAATAAATCACATAGAAGAAAACATTGGCAATAAACTTATAAACCTGGGGTTCAGGGAGGACTTTATGAATCTGACCTCACTGGCAAGGGAAGTAAAAGCACAAATAAACAAATGGGACCTTATCAAGCTAAAAAGCTTCTGTGCTGCAAAAGAAACCATCAACAAAGCAAAGAGGCAACCAACCAACTGGGAGAAAATACTTCCAAACAATGCCTCTGATAAGGGGCTAATATCAAAAATATAAAAAGAACTTGTACAACTCAACAAGAAAAAAACAAGCAATCCAATTAAAAAATGGGCAGATGACCTTAACAGACACTTCTCTCATGAAGACATACATATGGCCTACAGATATATGAAAAAATGCTCTACTTCACTAGCAATTCGGGAGATGCAAATAAAAACCACGATCAGATATCATCTTACACCTGTTAGGGTGGCTACAATCAATAAGACAAGAGATAACAAGTGCTGGAGAGGCTGTGGAGAAAAAGGAACTCTAGTACACTGCTGGTGGAAATGTAAACTGGTACAACCACTATGGAAGGCTGTATGGAGATTCCTCAAAAAATTACGAATGGAATTACCATATGACCCAGCCATCCCTCTACTGGGCATCTACCCAAAAAACCTGAAAACCTTAATGTTTAAAGATGTTTGTACCCTCATGTTCATCGCAGCACTGTTCACAGCGGCCAGAACATGGAAACAACCAAAATGTCCTTCGATAGATGACTGGATAAAGAAGATGTGGTACCTTTACACAGTGGAATACTACTCAGAGATAAGAAATGATAAAATACAGTAATTTGTGACAACATGGATGGACCTAGAGAACATCTTATTAAGCGAAATAAGTCAGACTGAAAGAATCCGGAAACATATGACCTCACTTGTAGGTGGAATATAAAACTGAAAGTAACAAAGACACAGAGACCTATGGACACACTCAATAACTTGGTGATTGCCTGAGGGAAGGGGAGGAGGGGGGAAGGAGAGAGGAAGGGGAGGTGGGAGAGGGCACCAGCATTATAAACACACTCAATAGTTTGGTAGTTACCTGGAGAGGGGGAGGGGGGAGAGAGAGTTGTGGGGGGGAGGTGGGAGAGGGCACCAGATATATGATGGTGGAGGAGGAGCTGATTCTGGGTGGTACGCACATAGTGTGATGCATGGGTGATGTGATGTGGATTTGTATATCTGGTAATTATTGAATTGTTACCAACTAATGTCACCCATTAAACTTCACAATAATAAAAAAAAAAGGTTAGAATCATTGTTTTTTGTTTGTTTGTTTGTTTTATATTTTATTGTTAAATTTAATGGGGTGACATTGGTTGGTAACAATTAGTTTATTTCCAGATGTACAAGTCCACATCACATCACCAATGCATTGCATTATGTGCCCACCTCCCAGAATCAGGTCCCCCACCACCACCATATATCTGGTGCCCACTCCCACCTCCACCCACAACTCTCCCTTCTCCCTTCTCCGCCTTCTTCAGATAACCACCAAACTATTGAGTGTGTTACTTTCAGTTTTATATTCCACATATAAGTGAGGTCATATGTTTCCAGATTCTTTCAGTCTGACTTATTTTGCTTAAAAAGATGTTCTCTAGGTCCATCCATGTTGTCACAAATGACTGTAATTCATCATTTCTTATCTCTGAGTAGTATTCCATTGTGTAAAGGTACCACATCTTCTTTATCCTGTCATCTGTCAAAGGACATTTTGGTTGTTTCCATGATCTGGCTACTGTGAACAGTGCTGCAATGAACATGAGGGTACAAACATCTTTAAAGACTAAGGTTTTCAGGTTTTTTGGGTAGATGCCCAGTAGAGGGATGGCTGGGTCATATGGCAATTCCACTTGTAATTTTTTGAGGAATCTCCATACAGCCTTCCATAGTGGTTGTACCAGTTTACATTCCCACCAGCAGTGTATGAGGGTTCCTTTTTGTCCACAGCCTCTCCAGCACTTATTATCCCTTGTCTTATTGATTATAGCCATTCTAACAGGTGTAAGATGTTATCTCATTGTGGTTTTTATTTGCATCTCCCTAATTGCTAGTGAAGTAGAGCATTTTTTATATATCTGTTGGCCATATGTATGTCTTCATGAGAGACGTGTCTGTTAAGGTCATCTGCCCATTTTTTAATTGGATTGCTTGTTTTTTTCTTGTTGAGTTGTACAAGTTCTTTTTATATTTTTGATATTAGCCCCTTATCAGAGGCATTGTTTGGAAGTGTTTTCTCCCAGTTGGTTGATTGCCTCTTTGCTTTGTTGATGGTTTTCTTTGCAGCAGAGAAGCTTTTTAGCTTGATAAAGTACCATTTGTTTATTTGTGCTTTTAATTCCCTTGCCAGTGAGGTCAGATTCATAAAGTCCTCCCTGAACCTCAGGTCTATAAGTTTAGTGCCAGTGTTTTCTACTATGCGATTTATTGTTTCCTTTCTTATTTGGAGGTCTTTAATCCATTTTGAGTTAATTTTGGTATATGGTGAGAGATCACAGTACACGTTCTGCCTTTTGCATGGGTTTTCCAGTTTTCCCAGCACCATTTACTGAAGAGGCTTTCTTTTCCCCACTGTATATTTCTTAATATTTTATCAAAAATAATCTGTCCATAAATTTGTGTGTTTATTCTGAATTTTCAATTCTGTCCCATTGATCCGTGTGTCTGTTTTTCTGCCAATACCAAGCTGTTTTGATTACTGAGGCTTTGTAGTACAGATAAAAGTCAGGCAGTGAGATGCCCCCAGCTTTATCCTT